>VZQC01000691.1:334341-403278 GCA_009823505.1 Rhizomys pruinosus | reverse complement strand
CCCCCCCCCCCACCCGCCACCAAAAAGGTAAAGGCTTCTTGCTTGTAAACTGGGATACCTGCAAGAAGAGAGGCAGTAAGGCCCTGCTGTCAAAGACCTGATGTAAGCATGGAAAAGATGTATTGAGACCACACTTACAACTTACAGTTGGTCTTTGGAATACCAGAGAGTGCTACCAAAGTCCACTAAAACAATAAAGCAAATATAGGTCTCCTTGAGTCAAGCAAGACTCCTCAGTCAGCACCAGCTGCACCTCACCTGCCTGGAAATACTGTGCAGCAGTGGCAGCCATATGTCTGTATATCCCAAATCTAATTGGCTATTAGCTCTCTCCTTGGAGGAATAATAACCCACGGCTGATGCCACAAGCTTACATCCTCCTGTGGTTAGGAGATGTTATAAGCCACAGTAAGACCCTGTCATCTTTTGCAGAAAAAACGTATTTCATGGATTAACATACCATCCAAACATCTGTGTCAATACCAAAGTAACCTACCACAACAATTAATACTGTTTAAATACCTATATATCTAATTGCCTGTGCTTCGTTAGTAGGATTGAAAGGTTATTCCTGGACAAATTGTCAGCCCATGAAAGGAAACAGCCAGAGCTGACCAGAGTCCAAAACGACAGCTCCAGAGAAAGTGGACTGTTTTGCTCCTCGTCCGCCTGTGCCCCTTTTTTAAGCCTAGGGAACAATCTGTGGAAGAGGGGGGCGGTAGAATGTAAGGGTTGTGATTGGGGTGAATGGTGAAACTACAGCAATATAGACTGGACACTTATTTGATCAACTTGATTGTACATACAAGCCCCCCTATCTGGATGGTGGGACCCTTGGGCTGTGTGGGTTTGGGCACAACAGCTTGCAAATTGGTTTTTCATGAAGAATGCTTGTACTCATAAATTATTACTTATTGTTAAAATATATATTTTTTATTAAAAAATAAAAATGAAAAAAACAAAAAAAATCTGAAACATTCTTAAATAAGTAATTAACAAATATTCTATACATATGATTACCTAGTGCAGTCAATTCAGAGAGATATAAAGTGATTTAGTAACTGCCAGGATTGGGGAGAAAGGAGATCTTGGGAGGTGTTACTTTAATGAGTGCAAGGCTTCAGTTTGGGATGATGAGAAAATATTTCAAGATGAAATATGATCACAACAAGGTGATTATATTTGCTGCCTCTGAATGGTACTGGGAAAATAGTTAAATGGTGATACACACACACACACACACATATATATATATATGTGTGTGTGTGTGTGTGTGTGTGTGTGTGTGTGTGAACAGGTACATTGAGCAGATACAGTGCAGTCCTCCTAAGGGAAGGGGAACACAGTGGTCACTTGGGGTCACTGTAGAGAACTGACCCCTCTGCACCGAGTAGTTGGTCACTTTCACAACCAAACCTGAGAGGTACTTCCAACTCAGGTCCTTAGCCTGGGTGGCTGAACACCTCTTGTCTGGCCGTGCTTTCCCACCTGCCCAAAGACTGCTGGTCTCTGGACAGGAATTTCAGGCTGATGGCTGATGGCCTATCTTCAGCCTACACCCACTCACAATTCACTCCACAGGTTGGTGACCAGATCGGTCTCCATCCAACTGCACACTAGCTTACCAGGTTGGTGATCTGAAAGATTCCCAACCAACCCACTAGCCACTGACACTCAAAATCCAAGCCTGCTTTTGCTGTATATACACAAAATAATGGATGGGGGATTCTGTGTAATGATGGTAATGGAGAATTTGACTTATTGCCTGCTGCAAGTCACTTTTATAAACAAAATGACCTCATCTCCCAGAGCCAATCACAGACCCCCAATACTGTATACTGCTGCTCCTCCTAGCATCATGTGCTTGGGCCATGTTGCTCTCTCTTAGGGTGATGTCAGGGGAATCCCATGACTCCCAGATTGTGCCCTGAGGGATGCTAGATGAGAACTAGCCCCTAATTCAAACTGGATCTATCTATCTATCTATCTATCTATCTATCTATCTATCTATCTATCTGTCTATCTATCTATACCACAATTAAATGACCATTCAAAATATTTATTTAATTGGGATGTTGTAAGAAATTAGATAATTTAATATGTTTAGTATATACAAAATGCTTTGCGGTAACTGACTCTGAAATAGCTTTCAAAACATTTAGTATAATATATGTGTACATATTATTGGTGAAATTTTGAGTAATTATGAAGCTAGTTTTTATATTATCTATGAGCACATATTATTTCCACTATAAAACATAGCTCAGCTGAACATTAAGCTGAGAAACAGACCAAAATTCTTGAAAATTTACTACATGAAGTGGAACTTGTAAAAATATTTCTTCATATTCATCCCTTGTTATTTATTCTCCTCCAAGGCTTTTTGCACACCTTTTCTCCATTTTTCAGTCTCTGGACAAATTGATGCATATTTCTGATTTTAGAATGAAAGTGGATGTAATCTCCCTTTTTGTGTGTTTCTTCTAAAAATTTTAAATAAGCTGTTATTTAATTTTTTATTTTATTGTTGCATAGTGTTTTACCAGTATCTATGGCAATGCACGCATGGGTCATGGAATGCTGTAGAGGTCAGAAAGAGTGTTGGATTCTTTCTGGACTGGAGTTATGCAGGTTTGGCTGTTCATTTTGGTGTCTGGGAACTGAACCTAAATCCTGTAAAAGATTAGTTCATACTTTAACCACTTGGACGCCCTGTCTACAGCCCCATCTAGGGTTCTTAACATCGTGCTACATATCCAGCACAATTATAGATATATAAAATATCACATTGCTTCAACATCCATGCCATTGGTTGTAAGTTCTATTAGAACATTTGTATGTCAAGGTGGGTCATATAAAAGACTTCTAGAAAAAAAAATGAAAATGGGACTGGCATGGGCAAGAAGCACACAATTCGTGAAATGCAGTGGGGACTAAAATAGAACAATAGCTTACTCCCTGCTTTGACCCTTCTCTGAATTTTTTCTAGTTTCATTTCTTAAAATCTAGGTCACACTTATATGAGAAAAAAATATGATACCTTTTCTTTCTGATATATGTATTATTTTGTTTAACATGATGATCTCAGTTTTATCCATTTTGTTGCAAATGACAAGATTTGAAAGAACATTGTTTCTTTCTTTAGAAAATCATCCTAATAACATAAATAGGACAAATAACCTGTCTTTGTCACACAAGGAACTGAACGCATAAATTACATAAAAAAGATCAAGCCAAAGAAAATGAATGACAAGCTTCAGTTATAAATACAGATTATAAATGTTAAAATAACATTGTAACTTACTTCAAGATCAGGAAATAAAACACACATTTCCATTATGACTGAACAAGAAAATTGCATCATTTACATAGAGAATTATTAGCAAACTAATCACATAAATAGAAAAGTAACATGATTATAACAACAGATAATGATAAGAAATGTCGAGATTTTGCACCTACACTCATCTATATAGAATTATGTTTGGAGTACGTATGAGGACTTAACATTATACATGTTGGAAGAAATTGATTCTTTGAAAAAAACTATATAATGGCTCTGACCCAGGCGCTGGAGAACATTCAGAGAATGTATGGTCCATCACTTTAAGAGAGAATTATGTGAGATAAGGAGGGAAGAAACAGTAAGCTGTATATATTAGATATTCGATATATATATATATATACATATATGGTAAAAACTTTCAGACAATAAAGTTTTCTAACTCAGAAATTACTCAAATTTAAACAAGGTCATAAAATGATAAAATAACCCAATTCTTTAAAAATATCAAGCATTATGATATGCCTGGAAATGAACAATATGTATAAGTTGAAGCATTAAATGTTGGTAGCTGCATCTTCCACCCCAACCGATTTCAGTTTGTGATGACATGTACAGTGTTCTCTATTGGGGAGTGAAGATACTGAGTGCATAGTCATCTTCAGATTACCAGCATATGAACAACATCCTACATACCCTCTGGTGGAAGAAAGGGGGGCTTTATTCTTATACATTTATTCCATTTCATGTTACTGTGAATCCAAAATTTTCCTCCTCCTCAATGGATGCAGAAACTAACTGCTGTGGTAATAGTATTAAAGAGATACAAGGGTTCCATCACTGTGGATGGGACTGGACTTGTTATTAAAGTACAAATCTCACCTCTTCTTGCTTGTTTTTGTCCTTTCACATTCTTCCATAGTACTAGCAGGAAGTCCTTGCCAGATTGTGGGCAAATCCAGTTCGAGTTAGGTATGAAGGGGCAAGCTTTTCAATCAGCATTTCTCAGGGACACAGGTGTGGGTCTTAGGATCTCCCTGACTCTGCCCCTCAGGTGAAAGAGGCACGTGATAAAAAGAGAAAAATAGCAACTCATGACTCAAATTGTGATCTGACTTGTGACCGAGCACATGATGAGGGGGGAGGAGACAATGACACTAGTGAGTAATGTATACATGGGGCATGATATAGAGGTCTGGGATGGGCTGTAAGGAGTGACATTATCTTGGCAATAGAAAGGATGAACTGCCTACAATAAAGTGGATCTTCATTGCCACAGGACCAGATCTCTGGTCCTTTAAGCCATGTGTGTGTGTAGGTGATAGCCCATCAGGCTTGAGTTTTGAGTGCTGAGTGCTAACAGTGGCTGGCACCAAGACTATAAAGTCTCGCATTGCAGTCAGTAGTAACATGACTGGTGAGTGTGGTGTGCTGACAGGAATGACTGAGGAGACCTAAGGAAGCATCAGTCCGAGAGGTCCAGCAGTGGAATTAACATGTTCCCTGTCTGGTGAAGGTGTTGGGTGCTAGCAAGTAGGCTAGAGATAGGTAATAGGCCACTAGCCTGAAAGGTTAGCAGGTAGCCACAGGAGGCTGCTCCTTCCCCTTTTCCCTTAGCAGAACCAGGATGCATTTATCTTAGGAGTGTGCTTACTACACCAGATGTGGGCCCTTCTGTTTTGGGCATCTCAGTCCCCAGAACCGAGAGCCACCAGAATTGTTTATCATTCTCAACCAGTTAATTTTGTTTCTTAACTTCACCAAAAATATTGTAATGAATATAATGGCAATGAATATTCTATGCAAGCAGCTAATGGTCACTAAGTTTGCATAAACATAAAATACCATATAAATTAAAATTCATTTAAAAATTGGGTCCAAAATATTAAGATGATTATGGCATCTTCAGCCATAAACTGTTTTAGTTGATCCTATTTTCCCTTCTTCCCCATCCGCCAGGCCTCATATGTTTCCACCCCAGTGGCCACTTCCACTTTCTTGTTTATATGTTCTATTAATCTCATCCCTTAAAATCCCCTATTTTCCTTAAGGTTTCAAAAATCTATAGGCACATCACATGCATACAGACACAGATGCACAGACAAAGAGACAGACAGACACTTGCACACATACTCCATTTCCCTAATATTTTATATTCATATTCTATTCTTTTTCTTTTGAGAACATCACAAGGGAATATTGAGAAGTCTACATGCTAGTAAGATTGAAAATCTATCTCCATGTTCTTCTTTTGCAATTCAAATCTTAAAACTAACTACAGGAAAAGATTTGTTTGTTCCAACAGGACAAAATGTCACCAAATTAACGGCTGAGAAAGAAAAGATACAGCTTTGCATTGAGTAGGATGTACCAAAAAGTGGCAACTGAAAGGTTGACCCGTCTAAACATTGAAAGGAAGAAAAGCCTCAGATTGCCATAAACATCGAACCCCTCTGTGGATCCTACATGTAACAACTATTTATAATGAGTCCTAATGAAACTTATACCTTCTAGGTGCCACAAAGGTTTTGATATGAGAGACTTTCTTGCCTTCCCCCCCATAGAACAAGGAGAAATATGACGATGATGAGGTCGTTCTCCAACTGTAAATTGGAGACAACTATTATAGAGGTAATCTCTTATAAAACCGGTAAAAATGCCTTCTTTAATTGACTAATAGACATAAGAACTGTGAAAAGGATTATACTCTGTTCAGAACCAAATATAATACTAAAGTCCTTGGGCTATGCACTTAGGCAAAGTATATTAATGCAGGAGCTCTGACATCAGCAATGGATTGTTCTACCAGGGGGATGTTGGCCAGGGGATCCAAGGCCCCACAAAAGGTAAGGGCTCCTTGCCCCTAAGTTGGGATACCTGCAGGAGGAGAGGCGATAAGACCCTGCTGCCGAAGACCTGACGTTAACATGGGAGGGATGTATTGAGACCGCACATGCAAGTGTACAGATGGCCTCTGGAATGCCAGAGAGTGTTACCAAAGGCCACTAAACCAATAAAGCAAATACGGGTCTCCCTGAGTCAAGCAAGACTCCACCGTCAGCACCAGCTACACCTCACCTGCCTGGAAATACTGTGCAGCAGAGGCAGCCATGTGCCTGTATATCCCAAATCTAATTGGCTATTGGCTCTCTCCTTGGAGGAATAACCCATGGCTGATGCCACAAGCTTACATCCTCTACAGGTTAGGAGATGTTATAAGCCACAGTAAGACCCTGTCATATTTAACAGGGGGGAAAAATGTAATTCATGGATTAACATATCATCCAAACATATGTGTCTATGCCAAAGTAACCTACCATAACTATTAGTGCTGCTTAAATACCTATATATCTAATTGCTTGTGCTTCATTAGTAGGATCGAAAGGTTACTCCTGGACAAACTGTCAGCCCATGAAAGGAAACAGCCAGAATTGACCAGAGTCCAAGTCAACAGCTCCAGAGAGAGTGGACTGTTTTACTTCTCATCCACCTGTGCCCCTTTTCTAAGCCTAGGGAACAATTTGCGGAAGAGGGGGCGTGGTAGAATGTAAAGGCTGTGATTGGGATGAATAGTGAAACTACAGCAATGTAGTCTGCACACTCATTTGATCAACTTGATTGAACAAACAACCTGTCACCCCCCACTGGATGGTGGGGCTGTGGGGGTTTGGGCACAACAGCCTGCAGATTGGTTTTGCACAAAGGATGCTTGTACTCATAGATTATCACTTATAGCTAAAAAATGGAAAAAAAAACTGAGAGAAAGATGCAGGACAGTTATGGCAGAATGCATGATCTGGGATGGGGTGGGGGGGGAGGGAAAGGGAAATATGCCTGATCTGAATTGGAAAATGATGTATGAAATGCACAAAGCATCAATAAAAATTAAATTAAAAAAAGATTGAAAATCTAAAAGAAATGGGTTTACAAATTTATGGAAACCTCCCAAGTTAAATCAGGGCAAGATAAAAAACTTAAATCCATAACAAAAAATAAAATTGATACAGTAATATAAAACCTCCCACTAAAATAAAGCCCAGGCTTTTCAACTTAGCCTCAGGCAAGCATTTGGGCTCTGGGCAAACTCCAACCAGACTCTGCCAAAATATCCCAGTTGCTGCTTAAGTTCTTATTTTCCTCTGGAACTACATTTTTCTCAGCACTACTTTCTTCCAGGCTCCTACTAGAATGGACTATTAAGCTCTGCTTATAGCAGTCAACAGCTTTTCTAGCCCAAAGTTCCAAAGTCTTCCACATTTCTACAAACCCCCTCATGGTCAAGTTCTTCATGGCCAACAGCCCACTCTCTGGTACCAACAACTATATTAGTCACTTTTCTGTTGCTGTGATAGAACCACCATGACCAAGGTAACTTCTAAAAGAAAGAATTTATTTGAGCTTATGATTGACAGTTCCAGGGAATTAGAGTCCATAATGGTGGGGAGGCATGGTGGTAGAAGGTGGAGCAGAAAGCCAAGGTTCACATCTTCAAGCAGGCACAAGAAGCAGAGAGCTTCCCTGAAATTTTTAAAATTCATTGGGCAAATGTACCATATTTTTATGATTGATTCATCTGTTGATGGACAACTGAGATGATTTTTGTTTCCTTGCTATTTTGAGCAATAAAACATTGATCCGTAAGTATCTCTGTGGCAGGATACAGATTCCTTTTGTTTAGTCTCAAGAGTACACAGGTTGATCATATGGTAGTTCCATTTTTAGTTTTTCTTTTATTTTTTTTTGAAACCTCCATACTGGCTTTCATAATGGCTGCACCAGTTTATGATCCCACCAGCAGTGATTAAGAACTCCTCTTTCTGAGTTCCTATGTACTCTATGATGAGGTTCCCATCTGTCACAATTAATAAGATAATATTGATGCATTTTATTAAATAAAGGCCTGTGCATTCTGAAAAAAAATATTCCTCTTTCTGAAAAGTGGATTGTACGGTTGAATGTCTTTAAACCACTACAAAAAAAGCTTGATATATTGTTAGGGTTGTGTTGTTAAATTGTATATTTTCAAACAAAACTGATGTGTTTTTGAGATGTCGAGACCAAAGTAGTATAGAAGAGTGATGACATATTTTAATTTAATGATAAAAGTATTAGAGGTATTTGTTGTAAAATTTTATATATTAAAGAAATGTATGGTGCATATAAACCATGATATTATTGTTCTGCTTGTATTCTTGCATTACTGAGGAGTAAACCCCGGGAGAACTTATTTCACTGTAGATAGGGATGCAGTTGCTTTTAAGGGTATACCAGCTTCACCTGGTCAGTTACAGCTTCCTGGTTCTGTGTTGCAGCTATTTCTGAACTTTCAGCCAAGTTCAGTCTTTTTTGGTGTTAAAACTTAATTGAATGAAGCTTCTTTTTGTTTGGTTTGTGTTTTTTTTTTTTCTATAGTAATTCACTATCTGTTCTTTGAGTGGGTTGGCACCTATTTATAAGTCTTAAAATGATGATGCCTTAAAGGAGCCAAATACATAGTTTTGCTTGGTACTGTTGAGCATGAATAGCAATAGTTTTCATTAATGCAACTCTCATAAGACATGTCAGAATTTACATGTCGACCATAGAGAAATCCATCAGTGAAATTATATGATAGTCATCTGGTGTACTGAGGAAGTGAAGGAATTTTAATGTAATAAATGGATGGTAATAAACTAGGCACACAGTATGTATATAATAGATGTTTGATTGTTTGATTTGTAAATTATGAATATAAATTAACTTCTCCACCAGTTTTCCATTTATTTTATTAAAAATTTCAAAATGAGTTGACTCTGTGGTTGTCAACCTACCTGCATGTTAGTTAGAATGTCCTGCAGAGCTTTAAAAATATTGATACCCAGGTACCTTCCCATAACAACTAAGTCAAAGTCATTCCTTTTTAAAAATCATTCTGCATGGTTCGGGTGGACAACCAGGTTTCAGAGCCACTAATTCTTTTTAAAATTCATAATTATACAGGCCTCTTTGAAAGTACTAGAATAATTCATTTTGAAGCTACTTAATGATTGATTGTATTTCTTAGTACTTCATTAGGAATAGAAGGTACTTGGCATTTCTTACTTGGAAAATAATTACAATCTACCATTTTTTCCCCTTAAAAAAATAAAAACTACCAGTAGTTAAAATGTAAACTTGCATTGTTCCCTCTTTCTGCCCCCTTCGCATTTAAAACTTTAAAAAAACATCTTATTTGAAAAAGCATGTTTAAAAATTACAGATGAGAAAATAGTAATAATATGTGCTGTTTAAATGACCTTGTCCATTTTTATACTATTACGTTGTGATAGTCATCTTCTTAGAATTGGATGTTTGACTTTTTAAAATCATTCTCCCTTTATAATTTTTTTTTAGGTATCTTGTTCAAGTACTTTGTTTACAATTAAAACGCTAGAATTTAATAGGAGTGGATGTAGCTTACCTGGAAAGAATGTCTGCATGACTTGGTACAGACTTTAATACATGTGATTATTTTGCATTTTGGAATGATTATTGACACATAAGGAATCGAGTAATTTTATTTCCCAAATAAATGCATGTTTGTAAATTTTCTAAAAAAAGTTCCTCTTTCCTCACATGCTTGCCAGCATCAATGGTCATTTGTTTCCTTGACTGAGGTGGATTTGCAAAATAGTTTTAGCTTTCATTTCTCTTTTCTAAGGATATTGAACACTTTTTTTTTTTAATTTCTGTATGTGTATGAATGTATTGTCTGCATGCAGGTCTGTGCACCCGTGTCGTGCAATGCCGCGGAGGTCAGAAGAGGGTCTCGGATTCCCCTGGAGCTGGAGTTCTCCTGGAATTGGAGCTTCAGACGGCTCTCGGCCGCCATGTGGGTGCTGGGGATCGAACCCGGGTCCTCTGTAAGAGCAGTCGGCACTCTTAACCGCTAGGCCATCTCTCCAGCCCCAGGATATTGAACACTTTTAAAATGATCTATTGGCCATTTGGGTTCATTTCTTGAGAACTTTTTGCTCACTAGTGTATTTAGTAACTGGTGTAATTTTACATTTTGTTTTGGAATTCTTTATATATTTTAGATGTTAGCCTCCTGTCTAAAGTACACTTGGGAAAGATAGTCTTCCATTATTTTTTAGGTTGTCGGCTCACTCTACTGATAGTTTCCTTTGCTGTGAAGAAACTTTTGGATGTCATGCAATCGTATTGGTGAACACTTGGGGACCATTTTCTGTGATGCTCTAGTACTAGTCAAAACGTGTTTACTTATGTCTAAGTCTTGAAGTGTTTTTTTTCCTTTTGCCACTAATAGTTTCAGTGTTCCAGGTTTTAAATTAAGATATTTGGCTTATTTCTGAATTGATTTTTATGCAGGGTGAGAGATATGGATGTAGTTTCTTTCTTCTGTTGGTGAAAATCCAATTTTGCCAGTAATGTTTATTGAATAGGTTATGTTTCTGAAATATATTTTTTATTTATTTTACAAAAATTAATTTTCCATTGTTGTATCATCTTAGGTCTATTTCCTCTCTTCTGTTTCACTGGTTTCCATGTGTGACAGTACATACTACAGTGTAGTTTGAGACTCAGCAATATGACATCTTCAGGAGTGTTCTTTCTGCTTAGGGTTGCATTGGCTTCCCAGGAATTTTTGTGATTTGTAGTTCCATGAAGAATATTGCTAGGATTTTATTGAGAATCACATTGAATCTGTAGATTACTTTTGACAATATAACCATTTTCATAATATTAATTCTGTGCATCCAAGATCATGGAACGACTTTCCATTATGTGAGGATTACTTTATTGTCCCAGCAACATCAAGTTTTCATTGTAGAGGTTTTACTTCTTTGTATAAGTATTAAAAACATTCTAGGGATAAAAACATTTATTTCTGGAATGTTTTTCATTTACAGTTATTGTGCATGGGATATCCTTCCTAATTTTCTCAGAGCAGGCAAGGAGAATACAAGAGCTGGAAGATGGGGAGAAGTGCTATGAAATGCTGCTTTGGACATGACATGGTTACTCTAATCCTAAATTGACAGCAGCTGTGGTTACATACATGAGTCCTACATGAGCTCAAACAAGTCAAAATTCCTGCATGAATGGACAGACATTGTCCAGTCCCCTCCTTCATTGAGGAGCAATTAGAAATTGAAGTCTCGGGGCTGGAGAGATGGCCTAGCGGTTAAGAGCGCCGACCGCTCTTGCAGAGGACCCGGATTCGATCCCCAGCACCCACATGGCGGCCGAGAACCGTCTGAAACTCCAATTCCAGGAGAACTCCAGTTCCAGGGGAATCCGACACCCTCTTCTGACCTCCGCGGCNCCGTCTGAAACTCCAATTCCAGGAGAACTCCAGTTCCAGGGGAATCTGACACCCTCTTCTGACCTCCGCGGCATTGCACGACACGGGTGCACAAACTTGCATGCAGACAGCACATTCATACACATACAGAAATAAATAAAATTGATAAAAAAATTAAAAAAAAAAAGAAATTGAAGTCTCCTAGCCATGGGAGAATCATTCTTCCTTGAGGTTTTGGCTACTGGTAGGCTCCCATGCTGCACTGGAAAGCCCCATACCCATGCATGTTTATGGGCAGCAATAACTGGATTTTGTGGGTTATTAAACAGAAAAGAATAAGAAGACATGAAGTTAGGATGGGGAGGGGTTAGGAAGGGTACAGGGGAAGAACTGAAGTGGTGAAATGGTGGGTAAATAGGACCATAGTCCAATGTATATACGTAAGAAATTCAAAATGAATAGAAAAATTAAGCATGGATAGAAAAAAGGCTAATGAATTTTGTATAATGATTTTGTATCCTGCAACTTTACCAAAGGTGCTTGTCAAATCTAGATGTTTTCTCATGGGTTCCATAGGGTCTTTTAAGTATTAGGATCATTGTTTACAAATGGGACTAACTTGACTCCCTTTTCTATTTGCATCCCTCATAGCTTTCTCTTGTCTTGTTTCTTTCTGAGAAGGTTATTGAACAGGAGGGCAGAGAGTGAGTATACTTGTACATTCCAGATTTGGGGGGAATTGGCCTCAGTTTCCACCCACCTAGCCACTTCTGCAGCCTCTGAGCAAGTTTTCTTTATATTTAAAAATATTTTTAAATCTTTCTTGAATTTTATACAATGTACTTTGATCATATTCAATATTTGTATTTTATGTGTACGAGTGTATTTCCTGATTTCCTGCATGTGTGTAAGTGCATCCATGTCATCCAATGCCTGCCCACAGAGTCAGAAGAGGGTGTCAGATTCCCCTGGAACTGGAGTTATAAAAGGTTGTTAACTGCCTTGTGAGTGCTGGGAGTCAAACTCTGGTCCTCTGCAAGAGCATCCAGAGCTCTAAACCACTGAGCCATCTCTCCAGTACATATATATATATATAAAGCAAACTTGCTCTCCCTCTCCCAGCAGCTATCAGTTGCTAAATAACTCCTCAGCTAGGAATGGGCTTTGTCCTTACTTCACTTTGGTGCTGGGATTGTGTCTGGCTTGAGCTGGAGCAAGGTGTCATTACTTCTATGAATTCTTATGTTTAAACTGCCCTTTGTGTCCTGAAAACACTTTTATTGAACTCATCTATCATCTCTTACTTAGCATTCCTTTTGCTCTCTCTTACCAGATGGCTCCTAAGCTTTCAGGGAGGGATGTGATAGAGATGTCCCACTTGGAGCTGAGCACTTCATTGTAACTTATTCTCTGTACTTGACTAGCTGTGGATCTCTATGTTAAGTGTCATCTAGTGCAAAAAGAAGCTTTTTTGATGAGAGATGAGAGACACACCAATATATGGTTACTATAAGTCATTATAAGTTGGTAAAATATTTAATTTAGCAGAATAATAGTAGTAGGGCATTTACTAGGGTCTATGACCTACCTAGGCACAGGCTCTTGTTTCCAATAATAGTGCTCAGGGGCTGGTAAGATGGCTCATCATCAGTTAAGAGCACTAGCTGTTCTTGCAGAAGACCCAGGTTCAACTCTCAGCACCTGCATTGTGACTGACAATGGTCTGTTACTCCAGTTCCAGGGGATCCTATGCCATTCCCTGACTCCCATGGGCATTGTATGACATTGGCGCACATTCCCTACAGGCAAGAAGTATACTTATACACATAAAATAAAAATAATAACTAAAATAGTAAAAGATAGCAGTGCTAGGTATGGACTCCACTTTGTAAAATGGACCTTAAATCCATTCAGAAAGTATTTGGTTACTTTTCCAACTTTCATATCGCCATTGGATTAGTGGGTGTATGTTGCTAAGCTCCTCATTACTGTTGCCTGAGGAGTTCATGGGTTAGTAAAACTGATGATTACTTTTCACTTCTAGTAGAGAGCATAACAACTTGCAGTACTACTAAAGCTGTCCATTAAGAATGAAGTTTCCAAGTCAGCACCACCTTCATTTTTCTATGGTCCATTACTCAAGTATATAGTGTCTTACCATCAAGTTCTGGAGGGTAACCAAAAGCAATGACAATATCTAGTAATGCCTGGGAGTGGAAGGCAGTTCCCTAGATGGCAGCTCCCCAAGAGACAACGCATTCCTGGAACTAGACCTTTTATTTCGTAGCCTGTGATGGCTGTAAGGGGCACCATTAAAGGAGATAGTACCACCTAAACTCTTATATACAAGTATATGTTTGAGGATGATTCTATAGTAGAAGGCTTCTATATGACTTTTTCAAAGGGCCTTTAGTGTAGTGTTTTGGGAGAAGATTCAGAAGAAGAATCTCATATGCTTTAAATATCAAATGTTTCCTTTCTAGACCACTGCTACTTCCACAGTAAAATAATGGTATTTGTCAAGGAAAATAAGTTTAGTCCACTCTAGTCTTTCAGACTGAGTTGTGAAGAAAAAGGAGTTATAGAAAGGGTTATAAAGTTAAAATACAAATGTAGGGGGGCTGGAGAGATGGCCTAGCCATTAAGAGCGCCGACCGCTCTTACAGTTCGATCCCCAGCACCCACATGGCGGCCGAGAACCGTCTGAAACTCCAATTCCAGGAGAACTCCAGTTCCAGGGGAATCCGACACCCTCTTCTGACCTAGGCGGCATTGCACTACACGGGTGCACAAACTTGGATGCAGACAGTACATTCATACACATACAGAAATAAATAAAATTAATAAAAAAATAAAAAAAATGCAAATGTAGGATTACTTTAAAAAGAAGGTAATGAATGCAAATCGAAACAAAAGCCAGCAAGATTTGGTACCACATTTGGATTGAGAGGAAAGTAAATGAAGAAGAATTCAAAGTCTTTTTAAGGAAACTACATTTCATCAGGGGAAATATTTTGATGAATTTTCTTTTCTTGAAAATTATCACTGAAGAGAAATCAGGCTACTCAACATCAGTAATACCAAGAAGAATAAGCATCCAGGTTTAGTGACCCATATCTCTAATCCCAAAGATCAGGAGGATGAGGCAAGAAGTTCAAGTTTGAGGTCAGGATTAATTACTTAGAGTTCCAAGCCAGCCTTGGATTCATAGCAAAGTCCATGTCAAAATATGTTTTTTTAAAAATAATAAATAATAAAGGAATATATTGTGTAGAAGATTATAAACCCTTACTCAAAGACACATCTAAAACCTTTTACAGTCTTTGAAGATAAATATCAGTCTAATTTTTCTTTTTAAAAAATCATATTAATCCAACAACCTACGGAAAAAATTACATATACATGAAAAATTGAGATTGTATAAATCTGGTCAAAGGCTGCAAGATACCAAAGTCTTGTAAATGTTGAATTAAAAATTTATTATGCTGGGCTGGAGAGATAGCCTAGCAGTTAAGAGCACCAACTGCTCTTGCAGAAGACCCGGGTTCGATCCCCAGCACCCACATGGCGGCTGAAAACCATCTGTAACTCCAATTCTAGGAGAACTCCAGTTCCAGGTGAATCTGAGACCCTCTTCTGACCTCCGCGGAATTGCACGACACGAGTGCACAAACCTACATGCAGACAGTACATTCAAACAAATAATAAATAAATAAATAAATAAATAAATAAATAAATAAATAAATAAAATTTTAAAAAATTAAAAAAATTATTATACTAAAAAAAGAAAAATTACACATACAATAGCTCTACATGAGACCATGTGAATAGCTGAAGGCTACATAACAAGAAACAATGCCAGATATGAGAAAACTTCCTTTGAGCTGTTGGCCAGGGTAGCCCAGGAGACTCCACAAATTGCACAGGCTATGATCACAGCCCCTGATTGCCTCCCAGAACTTGAAGGTATTGCTGAAGAAAGGGCATACTTTGGACAAGGGACTTGAAGCAATGGAGCTGGAACTGACCTGGAAGCCAGTTCCCCTGAAGGCTACCTTTCATCGCTTTGGAGAACACTACACAAGCTGCAAAGGGATAACATTAATAAATGTTCCAACACCAGCTTCAAGGCCAAATAATCATATCAATGACCAGCACAGTAAAGGACACTTTTGCAAGAGTGGCACTTTTATCTTGGGGGTAATCCATAGCTACCTAATTGAACTTAAAGACTATTCAATGGGAGGAAACTCATATGTGGTACTGTACACATAGCCAAAAGCACATGAATGGAGAGGTCATAGATCTTAGAGAAAATCCCAAGACTGACATATCCCTAGACAATGTAACTTCTTACTATGTGTAAAATGTGTCTGGATAATTACAAACAAGTATCCCAGTCACTACTCATCAAAGAAGTTTCTGCCCCATCCTGAGGCTATTACAGATAACCACAACTAGTCATACACAGACATTGTCTGTGAATTGTCCAAGCCCAAGTGGCACATCTACAATGCAACCTCTATACCTAAGGTCCACACAACATGGAACAAGGGGTAAAGAGGAGACTTGGAAAGAACTCCTATACCAAACTCCACCCACCCAGGACTCAGGGACCATTGTGTTAGAGAGGGCAGAAATATTGTAAGAGCTGGGGAGGAAGTGAATGACAATATAGAAATAGAGTCCTATAATATAAGCTCCTGGGACCTTGCTCATATGAACCTACAGCAATGGAAACAGTCTGTTCAAGACCATGCAACTTATGCAGACAAAAACCCAGCATGGAACTGCTGAAATGGGGAACAAACCCCAATTTCTGTCAAAGAGCTATTGGGAGCTGTTACTGCTGGATGAGGCATCGCTGATCTTAAAGGGAAAAATTCTAGTTAGGCTGACAAGATGCTAGTGGATGAACTTTCACTGAGAAACATCTGGAGACAGTAAGTTAACGCAATAGTCCTAAACACAAATGACAGAATATATGAATTTCAGTGGGGAGGGTGCTAGTGGGAAAAGGGCTTTAAAGATGATTAAGATTGATCGAGATGTTCTCTATGAAACACAAAAATTGAATAAAAAATTATGGAAAGTATTACCAGAAGTAAAGGAAGAAATCATATGCATAACAGTTATTTTATCACAAACTTTATAGATAAGAACTATAATCTAATAAAATACATCTTTGTTCAATGAAAAATGATTTATTTTTATTATTTAATATTCTAATTATTATTTTTAATTTATTTTATGTGTATGAGTGTATTGCCTACATGTAAAGCATGGCTACCCATGTAGTACAGAGTTCACAGAGGATAGAAGAGGGTTTCAGATCCCCTGCAAATGGAGTTATGGATGGTTGTTAGCTGCTTTGTGAGTGCTGAGAATGAAACCCAGGTCTTCTGCAGCCAGTTCTCTTAGCCACTGAGTCATCTCAAGCTCCCCAAAAGATCTCTCTCTCTCTCTCTCTCTCTCTCTCTCTCTCTCTCTCTCTCTATATATATATATATATCCACTTCAGTTTCTTAACTAATAGATGGAGATAATAATTATTCTTTATGCAAGAGGGACCAAAGTCCCTAAATGACACAGGTATTGCCAATGCATTTCTTACATTTAAGAGAAGTAGCTCTTAAATGTAAGAAATGCATATATCTGACACATTTCTAGAATTAATATTAGCTATCTATTGCTCGTGTTTAACATTGGGGGAGAGGTTTATTACAACTTGCCTAGAATCTAGTAGAAACAGTAAATGTGAAATAAATGAAAACTCATAAAATAGGAAATAAATTAAAAAGTGAATACATATCCATATCTATGATATATAAGGCAAACTAAAGCATTAGTCGACAGAATATTAAGTAATTTTTTACATAACCTTATTCTTTTTAAGTCTTTGATTTTATTTTTCTCCATACACCAAATATAACACTTTGCTTGACTTAAGACTCCTGATTATCAGGTTTATCCAATGTGGAATTATTTTTATCCCAAGTTCAGTTGTATTTTGCTAATCAGAATGTTATGGGATTTGCTCATTGCCTTGGCCGGCTCATTAATGAGACTCATGTGGGGCTTACTGTGTAATTATCTACCTTAAGGGAATGAGGTGATTTCCTGCCTCAGAGTCAGTTTGGCTACCAGGATGAACAGAAGCAATATTTCACCTCAGCTGCTCACCATACTCTTATTCTCAGTGTATTTTATCAACAGGAGCATATTTATGCTTACTAATGTAATCTGCTGATCTAGATATATAGTTACTATTGTGATATTTAAAAGGATGCTTTTTGATGATGAAAGCTAGAGAAGTTAGAAGATTGCAGTGAAATAAATAACAGGAAAGGGGAAATATGAACTATCCATGATATTAATGTAAAGATTTAAGTGGCCATAAACTCTGTCCTGCAACATTGATTGTTTAGACACTCATTAGCTGAAGTATAGTAGAGGGGAATGTCAGAAAGTGTGAAATATGACTATTTCAAATGTAACTATAGATAGCTCATGAGATGTTACATTCCAAATTTTCAAATTTCATATCAGAAATATATGGCATTGCCAAAAGAAAAGCATTTCATACCCGGGCAGGAAAGTATAACTACATTGTTATTCAGGTCTTAGATTGCAGTAACAGCTCTATGTGGTGGGATATAGGTGTCAAATACTCTATGGCACAGATTAGTAATCTTTTTATGTCAAAGGTGAGATAGCACATATGTTGTTTTATGTGATCCAAAATTTAGAATTAAATATAGATAGGTACTTATACACAAAAGAAAGAGCAAATCTATGACCAGTTTGAAGACATTTATGGAATTCTGAATAATTATAAAATTCTTCAGATAATTGCTATTTAGCATGTCAGTACATTGTAATTAATCACTTCTAGCTGAAGGTTAGGTAGAAATCCTTCAGATCTCTCAGTTATATGGCTTCTGTTATATAAATATTTCCTTTTTTACTTGCAATGAAGTCTGAACGACTGAAAATATAATAAGAACTTATAAAATGCACTGCTAACATTTTCTATGACATTTACTCTTTTGCATCTTTTTAATTTTATTTTTATTGATGTTTAATGTATTTCATACATCATTTTTCATTTCTGTTCAGGCATATTCCCCTTTCCCTTCACCCTACCCCACCCTGAACCATCCCAGATTATGTGCTCTGTCATAAATGTCCTGCATCTTTCTCTGTCTTTTTTCATGCTTAGGAATTCACATTTTCCTCCGTTAATTTCATGTTATTCTAAAATATGGATACATACTCTCCACCCATATACAGTAATTACAGAGTCTGAAAATAATTGGGGGGTGGATTCTAGAGCCCATTGAGGGATTCACATTATGACAACATAGTTGCTTACAGATAAACCAAAAATATAACCATACTGTCGTTCAGCTTGCCTTTCATCTGGGGAATTTGGTGTTAGCATCCACAAATGAGGGAAACCATTCTCCTTCTGGGACTATGTCACCTCACTCAGCGTAATGGCTTCAAGCTCCATTCATTTACCTGCAAAGTTCATAATGCCATCCTTCTTTACCACTGAATAGTACTCCATTGTGTAGATATACCACATTTTTTGTCATCCACTCATCTGTTGAGGGGCATATGGGTTGGTTCCACCTCTTCCATATTGTGAAGAGAGCTGCAATAAACATGGATGTGCATATATCTTTGTGGTAGGATGAGTCTTTGGGGTATATACCCAGGAGTGAAAACTGAAGATCCAAACTTGAGCTCATATAACTTCAGCCACCTCATATTTGACAAAGGGGCCAAAAAAGCTCAATGGAGGAAAGATAGCATCTTCAGCAAATGGTGTTGGAAAAACTTGATCACCATTTGTAGAAGAACAAAACTAAACCCCTACCTCTCACCCTGTGCAAAAATCAACTCCAAGTGGATCAAAGATCTCAAAGTGAAGCCTGAAACCCTGCAGGTGATAAAAGAAAAAGTTGGCAACAACCTACAAGACATAGGTGTAGGAGGAGACTTCCTAAACCAGACAGCAGCCACAAGGGAAGTAAGGTCAACAATTGACAAGTGGGACCTCATAAAACTCAAAAGCCTCTGTACAGCGAAAGAAACAATCAAGGAGGTGAAGAGAAAACCCACACAGTGGGAAGAAATCTTTACCAGTGACACATCTGACAGAGCATTAACGTCAAGAATATATAAACTACTCAAAAAACAAAGAAGGCAAATGACCTACTCAAAAGATGGAGTAAAGAGCTAACAGAGTCTTCACCAGTAAGAAAGTAAACATGGCTGAGAAACATCTTAAAAAGTGTTCATCATGGGATGGAGAGATGGCCTAGCGGTTAAGAGCGCCGACCGCTCTTACAGAGGACCCGGGTTCGATCCCCAGCACCCACATGGCAGCCGAGAACCGTCTAAAACTCCAATTCCAGGAGAACTCCAGTTCCAGGGGAATCCGAGACCCTCTTCTGACCTCCGCGGCGTTGCACGACACGGGTGCACAGACTTGCATGCAGACAGTGCATTCATACACATACAATAAATAAATAAAATTAATAAAAAAATTAAAAAAAGTGTTCATCATGATTAATAATTAAGGAAACACAAATTAAAACCACTCTCAGATATCATCTCACTCCAGTACAGCTAGCTAAGATCAAGGAAACAAAAGATAACAGATGCTGGAGGGGTTGTGGGGAAAGGGGAACACTCATCCACTGCTGGTGGGAATGTACAGTGTACAACCACTATGGAAAGCAGTGTGGAGAACCATTAAAAGACTCAGAATAAGTTTACCATCTGACCCAATCACATCACATTTCCTTTTAAGTTTTTGTGTCAGGAACTATGTAAAGCCCTTTGATTTATATGTTCCCACATGATTATTTGTCCTTGAATTACTTTTATCATGCATTTTTTTGGGTACAGTAATCTTTGTTTTCCTTAAAATTTGAGGTTGAATTAATGAAAACTACTAATTCTGTAGCAACAGGTAATTCTAAATCCATTAACTATATGGTAATACTGATTCTTAAAAGCATCAGTCATCACTGTGCGCTTAAAGCAACTACAGGATTTTTGTAAGCATTCATACACAAGTTTTTGTGTGGATATAAGTTTTAATAACACCTATAAATCTAGAGCAGTACAAGTGCTGGACCAGTGGGAACTCTGCTTACTTTAATAGAAATTGTCAAACTGTGTTTTAAAGAAGCTGTGGTGTCTCCTCCATTAATGGTTGAAAATTCCCTGTGGTCCACACCATATTCTGCAATTGTTATCCAACTTTTAGGATATTCTTTTTTCATATTTTTTTCTTGTTACCTAAGTCTAGATACATCTCTCTCAACACCATCCTCTTTTGACTATCTAATCAGAAACAGAACCATCACAAAACTTTTCAGATAATTATGCTTCATTTGTTGTCAAAATTGAAACCTCCAAGCTTATTTCTCGATTTATTTATTACATATCTTGTTTACAACATTATGTCCAACAGTATTGCTCTTCCTAGGAATTGTGAGGCAAGTTGTCATGTAGTTTCAAATTGTTTTCACTTGCAAATATGCTATTTATCTTTCTGCAATGTTTAGAGGTACTATGGATAAAGTGGGAAAGTACCAATTATAAACCATTTTGAACCCAGCATGACCATAAGGGGGGGGGCTGAAGGTAGGATGGACAGGTCAGTACACAGTTCCTTGCCAATTTTGTTTGTGAAATTTATGGGACATTCAGAAAACAGTGTTCACCTCAATCTACTTAGCTGGAAAGTTGGCTTTTAAAAAAATGGCGTGCAGAGAAAATATAAAAAGGATGGTGCCCAGCAATTGAATTGGACTGTAGGGGATTCCCAACACATTACGTTTCAAATGATGAGCACTCTAAGTAATCCAACAAGGAGAGAAATATTATTATCAAACACTGTCTTAGTCAACAAGAAGGTTTCCTGCTGTCTGTGGATATAGAGGAATGAGAAATATGAAATACTGTTTGCTCAAAGACATTTAGAAGTAATTTTATCATAAAACTTACTTCTATCTTGTAAGTTGTCAGAAATCTCTGAAAGGAAGGAAAGCTTTGGGCAAAGGAACTGTCATTTGGTTCATTGTGTATAAATTCTTTCTTAATGATAGAATTTTCATTTATTCAGCATTAATTACCCCATGTTTGGAGATGACATTTTTTTGGGGGGGGTTGGCTTCCATTTATACAAAATTATTTTATTATTTAATTTCAAGAAATATGCTAATCATTTATTTTTAACTTTTTTGAAATAACGTTTTTCTTATGTTTAGCTAGCAGCAGTTTCTACAAAAATAGGAAGTGAGTTTGGTAAGTAATATATCACTGTATCAATTATTTATAAATTTTTCTTGACCAAAATAAGATATTTATACACATAATTTAATAACTAAACATTACAGAATCTTCTGGCTTTCTGATGTGTGTATGTGATGGTCTTCTACAAAGATTGTGAAAGGAATTTAGCCATAGAGAAACCAAGAGTAAATATTCAGTCATTATTTACATCTATAAGTAGGTACAGACTAGTGTGTAGACAAGCATGTTAGATTGAAAAGGTAAAAATATCCTGCTGTTATTATAGTGAACTGTCTTTTAATGTACAATTTATGGCTACTACAATTATTTGTATGCTAAAATTACAGTCATGTAAGTTTTCATAGATTCTCAATTGCAACTGTGGGTGCATTTAAAATTGAAAGGCAGTTCTGCTGCAGGTCAGATTTACAAGGCAACGTAGTTAATATACTTTTACTGTTGCCTTAAATTGCATGCAATGATATGAGTCTTGACAGTGTGTGAAGACTGCACAAACCCCAAGTTTTCTGTATCTTTGAGAAGGAAAGAATTCAAAGCAGGAAATCTCAATGGAACTGATTCTAAATAGATCTATACTAGATTATCCAGTCTTCTGATGTTGAAAAACCATAATTTACCTTCTTCATCACCACATAAGATCTTTTTAATTGGGCCACCATTTCAAAAACATTTAAATTCAATCGCTATATTTTTTATTTCTTGATACAAATGCTTGACTGGTTAGTACTTAACATACATGACAAAATGATTGAAATCAGATTGGGAGATTGTAGGGGTGTGAGGATGGGGGGATGGGATCTACATTTTATTAAGATGTATTATATGAAATTCACAAAACCTCAATGAAAAATCAGAGAAAAAAAAAAAAACTTTAGCATGACCAAGAAAACAATTGGTAATTAAAATGAAATTAAATCAACTTATAAATGTTTAGTTTATGTTTGCATGTCTGGTATTAACTGAACTTAAGTATAAATTTCCTTTCTGTTGACAGCTAAGGAGATATCCTCCTAAAACTCCTGGAGTTTATATGTGTAACTTCCATCTTTTCATTTTGTAATTTGAAAAATATCCACTGGGTGTATATTGTTGCTTTTTCAGCTATCAAAATTTCATGAGAAGCAAATAACTAACTTGCTATTACACTATATAGATCCCAAGTAATAATGTATGAAAATAGATGCAATTAATAAAGCTAATAGCCCAAGGTTCAAATTTTAGTCAACTATATATTTTTGTGAAATTATTTAACCTAGCTTTATTGATAATAAAGTACAAAAGATTATTGAAAATGATGCAGTGTATTTAGTTTATGGGTTTTGTTGATTAACATCGTTTTCATAGAGATAATCTCTATTCCCATTACATTACTCTTTCCAGTTCTCATTATTCTCATTATGTGAGGATAGATTTTCATCATGTAGAATCATTTAATTGGGTTAATTGTGCTTCTTTTTCAACATACCATCTGTTTGAATCAGGTTTATATTGAAGATATCTGAAACTAGCCTAGCTATTTTAGGCAGAAAGGACCTAATATGAGAATAAACTGTACAGACTATTGGAAGACTGAAGGACAGATTACTATAACTGAGAAGTAACCCCTCAGCAGACCGGGCCTCTGGAATACTGTGACAACTGTGTGTCATAACTAGCTGTGCACCATTTTTGCCATGGCATCCATGGAATAGGAAGCCATGTGCAAATATTGCAAATATTGGCTCTACGTTACAACTGCTCTGTTGGAAACTGCAAAATTGAATGCCCTGGCCTGTGTCAGCATTCAGAACTTGATTAGGAATCATTGGTTATCTATGCAGATGCTGTTGCAGAAGCACCCAGAAGCACTCTATGCCTCTATTTCCCAGCAGAAATGGTAAAATTGGCAGCTCTACGTTACTCCAACTTCTATATATTGCATTACTCTAACTGTTGAAAGGTAAGCACATTCTGACCCTCATGCATTCTCACCAGCAGTGGATGAGTGTTTCCCTTTCCCCACAACTTTTTTGGCATTTGATATCCTTTGTTTTCTGGATCATAACTAGTCTTACTAGAGTAAGATGAAATCTTAAGGTGGTTTTAATTTGCATTTCCTTAATTATTAGCGGTGTTGAACACTTTTTAAGATGTTTCTCAGCCATCTTTCCTTAATCATTTGTGAAATCTCTGACCAACTCTTTATTCCATCTTTTGGGTGGGTCATTTGTTTTCTTCCTCCTTTGTTCTTTGAGTAGTTTATGCACTCTGGATGTTAATGCTCTATCAGATATATCACTGGTGAAGGTTTCCTCCCACTCTGTGGGTTTTCAATTCACTTCTTTGATTGTTTCTTTTGCTGTACAGAGGCTCTTGAGTTTAATAAGGTCCCATTTGTCAATTGTTGACCTTAATTTTTTTTTAAATTTATTTCTGTATGTGTATCAATGTACTGTCTGCATGCAGGTTTGTGCACCTGTGTCTTGCAATGCCTTGGAGGATTGACCTTAATTTTTGCACAGCCGCTGTCTGATTTAGAAAGTCTTTTCCTAGGCCTATGTCTTGTAGGTTACTACCAAGGTTTTCTTCTACCATTTTCAGAGTTTCGGGTTTCACATTTAGGTCTGTGATCCATTTGGAGCTGATTTTTGTACATGGTGAGAGGTAGGGGGTTTAGATTTATTCTTTTACAAGTGGTGATCCAGTTATGCTGACACCATTTGCTGAAGATGCTGTCTTTCCTCTAGTGAGTCTTCTTGGGCACTTTGTTGAATATGAGGTGGTGGAAACTGGATGTGCTCAGGTTTGGGTCCTCAGTTTTGTTCCATTGATCTATGGGTCTGTTTTTGTGTCAATACCAGACAATTTTTATTACTATAGCCCTGTAATACAGTTTGAAATCTGGTATGGTAATCCTTCTTGTATTGCTCTTTTTGCTCAGGGTTGATTTGTCTATCCAGAGTATTTCGTTTCTCCATGTGAAATTTAGGATTTTTTTCTAGGTCTGTGAAGAATATCATGGGGATTCTAATTGGGATTGCATTGAATTTATATTACTTTGAGCAGAATGGTCATTTTTACTATATTGATTCTTCCAATCCATGAGCATGGGAGGTTCTTCCATCTTCTAGTATCTTCCTCCATCTCTTTCTTGAGGGTTATAAAATTTTCATTGTAGAGATTTTTAGTGTGCTTGGCCAAGTATCCTCCTAGATAATTTTTGGAGGCTACTGTGAGTGGGAAATTCTCCTTGTATTCCTTTTCCAAATGCTCCTCCTAGATAATTTCTGGAGGCTATTGTGAGTGGGAAATTCTCCTTGTATTCCTTCTCCAAATGCTTTTTATTGGCATATAGAAAGGCTACCAATTTTTTTAAGTTAATGTATCCTGCCACTTTACTGAAGCTGTTGATGGTTTCTAGAAGGTTTCTGGTGGAGCTTTTGGTGTCCCTTAGGTAAAGTATCATGTCATCTGCAAAAAGGGATAGTTTGACTTCCTCTTTTCCAATTAATACTCCTCTCATTTTCTTTCCTTATCTTATTGTTCTCAAGAGCATTTCAAGCACTATATTGAAAAGGAGTGGGCATGGGGGCAGCCTTGCTGGGGTCCTGACTTTAAGGAGAACACTTCTTTTTCTCCATTTATGATGATGCTGGCTGTGGATTTGTTGTATATGACTTTAATTGTGTTGAGGAATGTTCCATCTAGTCCAATTCCCTCCTGGACTTTAAACATGAAGGGATGCTGAATTTTGCCCAAGACCTTTTTTGCATCGATTGAGATAACTGTATGGTTGTGGTCTTTCAGTTCATTTATATGCTTTATTTTTCATTTATTTATTTATTTTTTGGTCTTTTTGAGAGAGGGTCTCCCTGTAGCCCCAGCTGTCCTGGAACTCACTCTCTAGACCAGGCTGGCCTTGAACTCACAAAGATCCACCTGCCTCTGCCTCCCAAGTGCTAAGATTAAAGGTGTGCGCCACCACGCCTGGCTCCATTTATGTGCTTTATAATGTTTATTGATTTACGTATGTTGAATTCTCCCTGCATCTCTGGTATGAATCTAGCTTGGTCATGGTGGATGATGTTTTTGATATGTGCCTGTATGTGGTTTGCAAGTATTTTGTTGAGAATTTTTGCATCTATGTTCATTAATGAAATTGGTCTGTAGTTTTCTTTTTTGGTTGTATCTTTGCTTGGTTTTGTCATTAGAGTGAGGTTAGCATCATAGAAAGAATTTGGGAGAATTCCTCTGTTTCTGTCCTCTTGAATAATTTGAGAAGTAGTGACTATAGGTCTTCTTTAAATGCCTTATAGAATTCAGCCATGCATCCATCTTGACCTGCCCTTTTTTTTTTTTCACGTTAGGAGGTTTTTTTTTTTTCTTTTCTTTTTTTTTTTTTTTATTACAGTTTCAATTTCCTCCTTTATGATGGGTCTATTTAAGCTGTCAATCTCTTCCCAGTTAAGTCTTAAGTGAATTCCTTGATGTCATTTCTCTTAGGTTTTCAAATTTAGTAGAGTATAGGTTTTTGAAGTATTCCTGTAAGATTTTTCTGAATTTTTTTACTATCTGTTCTGATGTTTCCCTTTTCATCTCTAATTTGGTTGATTTAGAGTTTCTTTTTCCTTCTTTTAGTCCATTGGGCTAGAGATCTAGCTATCTTGTTTTTCCTTTCAAAGAAAAAGCTCTTGGATTCTTTGATTTTTTTTTTGTATTGTTTTCTTTGTCTCTATTTCATTGATTTCCACTCTGATTTCTGTTATTTCTTCCTGTGTGTCTGGTTTATGATTCATTTGTTGCTGCCTCTCAAGTGTTTTTAGTTGCAATCTTAAGTCATTTATTTGTGCTCTTTCTGTTTTCTTAATGTAGGGACTTAGGGCTATGAATTTCCCTCTCAGGACTGATTTTAAGGTGTCCCACAGATTTTACTGTGTAATATCATCCCTTTTATTTAGGCCAGGAATGCTTTAATGTATTTCTTTATTTCTCCTTTGACCCATTCGTTATTCAGTAGTGTGTTTTTCTAGTTTCCATGTATTCTTGTAGCTAGTAGGGCTCTTTCTGTTGTTGACATTAAGCTTTATTGCACTGTGGTCTGATAAGATGCATGAAATTATTTCAAGTTTTTGGTATTTGCTGAGGTTTGCTCTGTGTCCCAGTCGATTTTGGAGAATGTTTTGTGGGGTGCTGAGTAGATGGCGCAGTATATGGTTGATTTTGGAGAATGTTCCATGGGGTGCTGAGTAGAAAGCATATTCTTTGATGTTAGGTCCATTTGGTGTATCATATTGTTCAGTTCAGTAGTCTCTCTATTTATTCTTTGTCTAGTTGACTTGTCCAATGGGCTCAGTGAGGTACTAAAGTCTCCCACTATTAGTGTACTGGGATTGATCTGTGCCTTGAAGAACTTCAGATTGGGTTTATGAAGTTTGGTGCACCAGTATTTGGTGCATATATATTTATGATTGTGAGATCTTCATGGTTAACTGATCCTTTTTAAGGATGTAGTGACCCTCTTCATCTCTTCTGATTAGTTTTACTTTGAAATCAATTTTGTCTGATATTAAAATACCAACTCCTGCTTCCTTTTTTGGTACCAATTGCTTGAAATATTTTTTCCATCCTTTCACTTTAAGATGGTGCCTGTCCTTGAAGGTGAAGTGTGTTTCTATAAGACAGCAGAAAGATGGATTCAGTTTCTTTTTTCTCTCCTTTTTAAAAATAAAATATATGTTTTATGCATTTCAGACTTCATTTTTCAGTTAAATTTGGACATATTCCCCTTTCCATTCCTCCCACCCCACCCCAGTTCATGCATTCTGCCATATATGTCATGCATCTTTCTCTGTCTTTTTAAAGTTTTTATCTGTATAGATTTATTGTTTTGTGAGGAATTTAACTATATAAGTCCATTCTTTGACCCAGTCCTTATGTTATTGTGGTTCCCTCCCAATTGTATTGCTCCAAAGTGTGCCTATGTACACATCATATATGTATCAGAATTATGTCCTTCAGGAATAAGCTGTATGTTAACTCCAATATATGTTTAGGAGTTCACAGTTTTTCCTTTTAATTTTATATTACCCTAAAATATGAATATATACTTTCCACCCATATACATTAATTACCATGTCCAAAAGTAATTGGTAAGTTAATTCTAGGGCTCATTAAGTGATTCATGTTTTAATATCACAGTTGCTTTCAGCTAGAAAGAAATATAGCAATAATGTTGCTCAGCTTGCCTTTCAATTGGGGAATTTGGTACTAGCATCCACAAATGAGGGAAACCATTCCCTGATTGTTTTTCTTTTTTTGGGGGGGGGCTGTGTTACTTCATTTAGCATAATGGCTTCATGCATCACCCATTTACTTGCAAAGTTAATGATGCTCTCTTTCTTTACCACTGCGTAGAACTCCATTGTGTAGATGTACCCCATATTTGTTATCCACTCATCAGTTGAGGGGCATTTGGATTTGTTCCAACTCTTAGCTATTGTGAAAAGAGCTGCAATAAGCATAGATATGCATGTTTGTTTGCAATAGGATGAGTCTTGTGAGTATATACTCAAGAGTGGTATGGCTGGGTCAGGTGGTAATCTCATTTTGAGTCTTTCAAGGGTTCTACACATTGCTTTCCATAGTGGTTGTATGAGTTTACATTCCCAGCAGCACTGGATGAATGTTCCCCTTTCCCCACAACCTCTCTAGCATTTGGTGTCTTTTGATTCTTAACCTTAGCCAGTCTTATTGGAGTGAGATGATATCTGTGAGTGATTTTAATTTGCATTTCCTTATTAACTGTGTTGAACAATTTTTAAGATGTTTCTCAGCCATCTTTACTTCCTTACTGCTGAAGTCTCTGTTCAGCTCTTTACTCCATCCTTTTGAGTGAGCCATTTGTTTTCCTCTTTGTTTTTTGAGTAGTTTATATATTCTGGATGTTAATGCTCTCTCAGATGTTTCCTTGGTAAAGATTTCCTCCCACGATATGGGTTTTTCTCTTCACTTCCTTGATTGTGTCTTTTGCTGTACAGAAGTTTTTTGAGTTTGATGAGGTCCCACTTGTCAGCTGTTGACCTTATTTCCTGTGCAGCTGCTGTTTGATTTAGAAAATATTTTCCTACTTTTGTGTCTTGTAGATTACTACCAACTTTTCTTCTATCACATTCAGAGTTTCAGTCTTCATGTTGAGGTCTTTGATCCAATTGGAGTTGATTTTTGTTCAGGGTGAGGTGTAGGGGTTTATTTTTTTCTTCTACAAATGGGGATATGGTTTTGCCAGCACCATTTGTTGAAGATGCTATCTATCCTCCAATGAGCTTTTTTGTTCCCTTTATCAAATATGAGGTGGCTGAAATTGTATGAGCTCAAGTTTGGATCTTGTTCCATTGGTCTACAGGTCTGTTTTTGTGCCAATGCCAGGGTGTCTTTATGACTATAGCCCTGTAGTATAGCTTGAAGTCTATTAAGGTGATTCCCCCTGTATTTCATTTTTTCCTCAGGGTTGCTTTAGCTATTCAGGGGTCTTTTGTCTTTCCATATGAATTTGGGGACTTTTTTTCCAAGTCTGTGAAGAAACTCATGGGTATTTCAATTGGGATTGCATTGAATCTGTATATTAATTTGGGTAGAATGGACATTTTTACTATATTAATTTTTCCAATCCATGAGCAAGGGAGGTCTTTCCAACTTTTTATGTCATCTTTCAATCTCCTTCTTCAGGGGCTTAAAATTTTTGTTGTCGAGATCTTTGGTGTCTTTGGTTAGGTTTGCTCCCAGGTAAATTTTTTTTTGAGGCTATTGTGATTGGGAAAGTCTCCTTATATTCCTTCTCTAGTTGCTTGTTGTTGACGTCAAGAAAGGATACTGATTTTTCTAGGTTAATGCTATATCCTGCCACTTTACTGAAACTCTTAATTGTTTCTATGAGTTTTCTGGTAGAGTTTATAGCATCCCGAGTAAACTATCATATCATCTGCAAACAGGGATAAATTGACTTTCTCTTTTCCAATTAATATTCCTTTAATTTTCCTTTCTTGCCTTATTGCCCTAGCAAGCATTTCAAGCACTATACTGAAGATGAGAAGTGATAAGGGGCTGCCTTGCCAGGTTCCTACCTTTAAGGGGAATGGTTCTAATTTTTTTTTCTATTTAGGATGATATTGGCTGTGGGTTTGTTATATATGACTGATTATATTTAGGAATGTTCCCTTCAGTTCAATTCCCTCTCAAACTATAAACATGAAGGGATGCTGGATTTTGTCAAAGACTTTTTCTGCATCAATTGAAATGATTGTGTGATTTTTGTCTTTCAGTCCATTTACGTGTTTTATGATATTTATTGATTTATGTATCTTGAACCATCCCTGCATCTCTGGTATGAGTCCAGATGGATGATCTTTTTGATTTGGGTCTGTATGCAATTTGCAAGTATTTTGTTAAGAATTTTTGCATCTGTGGTCATTAATGAGATGGATCTATAGTTTTCTTTTTTGGTTGTGTCTTTGCCTCGTTTTGGTATTAGAGTGATGCTGGTGTCATAAAAAGAGTTTAGGAGATTTCCCTCTGTTTGTATCCTTCTGAATAGTTTGAATAGTAATGGTTGTAAGATCTCTTTAAATGTTTTATAGAATTCTCCTGTGAAACCAGAGTCTAGGCCTGGGCTTTTTTTAGTTGGGAAGTTTTTTTGTATTATGTCTTCAATTTCCTCAAATGTTATGGGTCTGTTTAAACTGTCAACATCCTCTTGGTTAAGCTTTTCTGGTTCCTCGGATTTCAGATATTCATCCATTTCTCTTGGGTTTTCAAACTTAGTAGAGTATAGGTTTTTTAAATATTCTTGTATGATTGTCTGGATCTTTTCTTTATCTGTTGTGATGTTTCAATTTTCATCACAAATACTGTTAATTTGGAGTTGCTCTTTCTTTCTTTTTGTTAACTGGGCTAGCAGTCTTTCTATCTTGTTTAAATTTTCAAAGAATCAGCTTTTGGATTCATTTTTTTGTATCGTTTTCTTTGTTTATATTTCATTGATTTCAGCTCTGATTTTTGTTATTTCTTCCTGTCCGTTGGGTTTTTGTTCCATTTGTTGTCTCTCAAGCGTTTTTAGTTATAGTGTTAGATCGTTTATTTGTTCCCTTTTCTTTAATGTGGGTATTTAAGGCTATAAAGTTCCTTCTTAGGACTACTTTTAAAGTATCCCACAGATTTTGTTGTGTTGCAATGTCTTTTTCATTTAGTCCATGGATACTTTTTATTTCATTCTTTATTTCTTCCCTGACCCATTCATTATTCAGGATTGTGTTGTTTAGTCTCCACATGTTCTTGTTAAGGCTTATCCTGTTGTTAATATCAAGCTTTATTGCAATGTGGTACATCCCATTTCCTTCAGAAATTATATCATGAAGATGTATTCAACTTTGTAAAGTGTCTTTTTGATATCTATTGATATAATGTGAATTATTGCTATTAAGCCTATCAATATGGTATATTATATTTATTGATTTGTGTACAATGAGCCAATCTTGAATCTCTAAGTTGAAACCAAATTGGCCATGGTATAAGTTCAGAGTTTTGTGTTTACATTTATCAGGGAGATTGGTCTATAGTCTTTGTATGTTAAAAATTGGATTCTTTAGTTTTTAATTTGTGTGTGTGTGTGTGTGTGTGTGTGTGTGTGTACATGAGCACTGGTGGCTGTGTAAGCCAGAGACCCCAGATCCCAGGATCATCTCTCCAGAGGTGGTTTTTCTATTTTGTTGTTGTGCTTTTGTCTGGTTTTGCTGTGAAAGTTATTCTGACTTTGTAAAATAAGATTTGTAGAATCCCTTCCCTTTCTTTCTGTGGAATTTGAGAAGTATTAGTATTAGTATTAGTTCTCCCTTGAAATTTTGGTAGAACTCAGCAGTAAACCCATCAGATCCTGAATTTTACTTTGTGAGATTTTTAATCATTTCTTCAATCTTATTGTTTTATATGGGTCTGTCTAGGCTGCTTGAGAAACCTGATGACTTGAGTAGATCTTCAGAACCAACATACTAGAATAAGATAACTAACTCCTAGAGGTTATCCCTTGATCTCATACAGGGTCCTGTGACATGTACAGACCCACATACAAACACTTTGCCACAAACATATAAATGTAAAAAAAAAACATTTAAACAAACATCCTGACTGTAGACAGCCTGCCTAGCCTATATCTTAGTGGTGTCCATCAGGATTCTAACCAAGCTCTGTCACTACCTGTGTTGTGTAGCTCCTCCCTGATAATGGCAAAGGGCAGGGTACTGAGGATCTCAGGGGTTCAGACTTTCTTACCATACTTCTGCTGCTGTCTGCATAACCTGTGTCTTAAAGTCTCTTATTCCCATCCAAAGCAGCAGAATCTTCAGTGTTTATTTATTGTTTATTCAGTGATTTTTATTGTTTCTCGATTTTGTGTTTCTGTTATTATGGCTTTCTTCTTTTTCTTTCTGTAGTCTTTTGGGTATACTCATTCCTTTCTTTGGTCCTTTGTATTGCTTCAAGTATTCTCTGTAGGGCTGGTTTGTTGATATGGATTCTTTCATCCTATTTGTGTTATGAAACATCCATTCTCCTTCAACCATGATAGGTAGTTTTGCTGAATAAAGTATTCAGGGTTAGCACTGATGGTTATTTAGAACTGGGAATATTATTTTCAGATTCTTAAAGTTTTATTATTGAGTTCTGTCTTTGTTTATTTTCCATTTGTTTCTATAGCATACTCCGACAAAAGTTGCTCAAGGGAGAGAAGGTTTAAGGTTTACTTAGGTCACAGTTCCAGTCCATTTTGGCAAGGAAGTCACAGAGCTTGAAGCATCTGATCACTTTATATTTATATTTATAGTCAAATGTAAGCAGCAAATATCTGCTAGTGCTCAGCTTATTTTCTCAACTCTCATTCAGTGTGTGTGCGTGTATGGTTTATCTAAGCAATCCACAATGCCCTGAACTCTGGTGTTATCAGGGAGTAGCTCTACAGTGAAAAGGAAGTTAGTGACAAAGCTTTGTTCTGTATTTTTTTGATGAACACAATTAAGATATACATTGGGGCAAGCTCTGTACAGAGGGGACTATCTCTTGGAGTTAATTCTCCCATTTCATCATGTTGGTTCTGGATCTCAACCTCAGGTCATTAGATTTGGATGACAGCCTATAAAGACCTATGACAAACAGGGACATTGATAAATGGATTAAAATGTCTTTGGTGGAGGTTTTTTCAGTATGAATTATGTCATCTGCAAATAAGGATAACTTAAATTATTCCTTTCCATTTTTAGTACCTTTCATGTCTTTTTCTTGTTTTATTGCTTAAGCTTTTAAGTTTTAAGCTATATATTAAACAAAAGTAGAGTGAAAGGGTTACTGGTCTTGTGCAGGATTTTAGAGGAAATGAATTGTTTTTCCCACTACATCCTAGTTCCTTCAGAAATTATATCATGAAGATGTATTCAACTTTGTAACGTATCTTTTCGACATCTATTGATATAATAATGTGAATTATTGTTATTAAGCCTATCGATATGGTATATTTATTGATTTGTGTACAATGAGCCAATCTTGAATCTCTAAGCTGAAGCAAAATTGGTCATGATATAAGTTCAGATTTTTGTGTTTCCATTTATCAGGGAGTTTGGTCTATAGTCTTTTATGTTAAAAATTGGATTCTTCAGTTTCTAATTTGTGTGTGTGTGTGTGTGTGTGTGTGTGTGTGTGTGTGTACATGAGTACTGGTGGCTGTGTAAGCCAGAGACCCCAGATCCCAGGATCATCTCTCCAGAAGTGGTTTTTCTATTTTGTTGTTGTGCTTTTATCTGGTTTTGCTGTGAGAGTTATGCTGACTTTGTAAAATAAGACCTTCCCTTTCTTTCTGTGGAATTTGAGAAGTATTAGTATTAGTATAAGTATTAGTATTAGTATTAGTTCTCCCTTGAAATTTTGGTAGAACTCAGCAGTAAACCCATCAGATCCTGAATTTACTTTGTGAGGTTTTTTTTTTTTTTTGGTCTTTTCAAGACAGGGTCTCCCTGTAGCCCCAGCTGTCCTGGAACTTGCTCTGTAGACCAGGCTGGCCTTGAACTCACAAAGATCTGCCTGCCTCTGCCTCCCAAGTGCTAGGATTAAAGGTGTGCGCCACCACGCCCGGCTACTTTGTGAGATTTTTAATCATTTCTTCAATCTTATTGTTTTATATGGGTCTGTCTAGGCTGCTTGAGAAACCTGATGACTTGAGTAGATCTGCAGAACCAACATACTAGAATAAATAACTCCTAGAAGTTATCCCTTGATCTCACACAGGGTCCTGTGATATGTACAGACCCACATACAAACACTTTGCCACAAACATATAAATGTAAAAAAAAAAAAAAACATTTAAACAAACATCCTGACTGTAGACAGCCTGCCTAGCCTATACCTTAGTGGTGTCCATCAGGATTCTGACCAAGCTCTGTCACTACCTGTATTGTGTAGCTCCTCCCTGATAATGGCAAAGGGCAGGGTACTGAGGATCTCAGGGTTTCAGACTTTACCATATTTCTGCTGCTGTCTGCATAACCTGTGTCTTAGAGTCTCTTATTCCCATCCAAAGCAGAAGAATCTTCAGTGTTTATCCTGATATTTTGTAATATGTCTTGCTCTACAGGGCACTAGCAAGTTCAGACTGCCCAATTTAGAGTCCTTCCTCTGGATCTGTAGGTGTGGGTTGGGAGCCATTTTTGTTGGTCCCACAAATTGATGTCTTGTTCTGCAGTGGTTTGCTCTCTTTTATATTCTGGGACATTCTCACAGGAACTCTGGCTGAATACTTTCTTCTCTGGACTATGGTGTGGAGAGCTGTGGGCACTGGGACTCTCTTAACTTCATATTCCTATATCCCCATATTTGATAGTATTGGGCCTCTGCTAGCTGTTAGTGCCAGTGATGTGCTCAACTGGCCTTTTCTGGGTCTCTAACCAGGGATTGCTTCTTGCACTGACTTGATTGTGAGGTTCCTCTTCCATCTCCAGGCTGCTGGACACGGTGTTCTGCAATCATGTGTCTTTACTTTCTTATCCTGTCACTTTTCTAGATTTTCAGAGTCTCTTTGTTGTTATTTTGTTCTTATTTTGACTAATTTATTGTCTCACACAGGGACAGCTTGTAGTCTAGCCTCTTATCTAGAAGTCTTTCTTTTAAAAATAAGTTTGAAATGAAGATTTCTCATGCCTACTCTCTCATATTCTAGCCAGTAACTCAACAGGTAACCTTTTGTGTTGCTAAATGTGATACATTCTGAATTAATACGTATTTTAATATTTTATTTATTTTTTTTCTTTTATGTGTGTGAGTATATTGCCTGCAGGTGTGTAAGTGCACCTATGTATTATGAAATGCCCTTAGAGCTTAGAAGAGGGTGTCATATCCCCTGGACCTGGAGTTACAGACAGTTTTTAGCTGTCATGTAGGGGATGGAAGCTAAATCCAGGTCCTCTGCAAGAGCAATCATTGCTCTTAACTGCTGAGCCGTCTCTTGAGCCCCTTTAATTTTAATACTGCTTTTAAAGGATTTTAATAATGCTTAAGGTTTTACTCTTGAGCACTTCCACTTTTATATTTTCTTCATATAATATTTTTCTTCCATTTTACCAAGTCCTTACTTAGCATTATCATGTGGATAATAAGTTGGATAATAAGTCAATTTAAAGTATGGTAAATGTAGAACATTATCTTTCATATGAAAGTTCTGTAGATGAATGTTATATTACTAAAATGACACAGTTGTAGCTGGGTGTGGTAGTGCATGCCTTTAATCCTAACATTTGGGAAGCAGAGGCAAGTGTATCTCTGTGAGTTCAAGCCCAGCATGGTGTACAAAGCAAGTTCCAGGACAGCTGGGACTACACGGAAACCCTGTCTCAAAAAGAACAAAACAAAACAAAACAAAACAAACAAACAAAAAAAACCCTCTGTTGAATGAAAGTCATGGACACACAGTAAACATATAAGCCTTATTCATACATTTACATAGTTATGCCTACATTTCAGAATGAAATCTACATACGTTACCTTTTCTTTGTTTGCTATCAAATACTTCTCTTATAAATATAAATAAGTACTATCAATGTATCTTTTTAATTTAGCTGATAATGTTGCTATATTTTACATAATCTAGATCATTATTTCTGTTATGTGAATTCAGGGATTATTTCATGAAACCCATATTAATTTTTAAAATATTTTAGAGAATATTTAAATGGTAATTGATTTTTTAATCTTCCTATGTAATGGGTTTTGGGAAGTAAAATTCCTTTTAATCATGGAAGCATAAAGAAATCTTAATATTACCTGTTTTCCAGTACTGCTTCTAAAATATCTAGTAGAGTTTTATCCAAATAAATAATTAAATAAAAAGAAATTTATTTTCAAAAAACAATTTTCTTTCCCAAGCATTTAAGAAAAATTAAACTATTGGTGATCCATATATACAGGACTGATGAACACATTCACACACACTTTGTGTAATTCTTCACACTATATCCTATAGAATATTGTAATGTTTACCAATACAATTTATACTTAAAAAATTTAAGCACGGGGTTGGAGAGATAGCCTAGCGGTTAAGAGCACCGACTGCTGCTCTTGCAGAGGACCCGGGTTCGATCCCCAGCACCCACATAGCAGCTAAGAACAGTGTGTAACTCCAATTCCAGGAGAACTCCAGTTCCAGGGGAATCCGAGACCCTCTTCTGACCTCCACAGCATTGCACGACACGGGTGCACAAACCTGCATGCAGACACAAACCTACATGCAGACAGTACATTCATACACATATAAAAATAAATAAAAAAAAATTTAAGCACATTTTGTTAGGTAAAATTGCTTCAAAGTATTTAGAATTATGGTCAAGAGTTACTTGTTGAAAATTTTGGTCTAGCCTTATGTTTTCCAAACAATTTCAGAGAGGCTTGTGGAACCCAATAGATGGAAGAGGATGGGCCTTTTATGAGAATTCTGAACTCCTCTGAGTTCTATTTCTTTTAAGGCCCAGGTCTGGTTCTCACCTTGGGACAATATTATCTTTTTGCAGATCTTTTTATTAGACAATTCTGATTCTTGAGCAATGTGATAAAACTATAATGTAGATTTATCAGGAGGTGAAAAATTTATTTATTGTACCTCCAAAGATGTGAGCATTTTTGTTAGAACTGTTTTATCTTCCCAGTTGAACTGGATGTTTCCTGTTATGTTGAGCAACAGTCACCTGCACCAGCACTCCAAGAGTTACTGGTAGAAATGAACTCCTGGAGCTAACCCACCAAAGTATGTGCCTTAAACTATTTGTGAGTATAATGAGATAATTCTTTCACATTCAACAATTTTATCATTGTTAGTAGGAAAATGAGGCACAGATACTTTCTTATAATAGAGTGCTTGGAGATAGTAGGTTGATATGCAGTAGATAAAAAGTGGTCCCTCAAAGGCTTTCATTAATAGATTGGAAGGCATACATAGCAGGCTATTGGGAATGGAGTAAATTCTAAGGGGTCTGATTTATCTAATCAGTAGATTAATATCTTTACGAATTTACCATAGGTTGGCATTTTGAAGTGAGAATGAAAAGTGGGAAATAGGGTTTTATTAATATTTTTTAATATTTATTGAGCGCATTTCATACGACATTTCTTAATCAAATTTAGACTCATTCCCCCATCCATGCCCACCCCTCATGCCCCCCCAAACCCCAGGCATACCTTGTAAAGATACATCTTGTCCCAGGCACCTTCCTGTCTCCCCTTTCTCTTTTCTTCCCAACTGTGAGATGAATGGCTCAGCTCCTCCGTGGCTCTGCCACACCTTCTCTGTCATGACACTCTCCCCTGACCACAGGACCACAGAGATGGAACTCACTTACTGTGGGGTGAAATCACAATCACTGAAACCATGAGCCGACATAAAGCTTTGCTCCCTCTAGCTCTCCTCCTTGACATTTTATCACAGTAATGAAAAGTCTGACAGATGCATGGGTGGAGCTACAGTCTTAAAAGTTTTAGGGTGTGCTGACCAAAGCCTCTTGAATCTGAACTCCTGCTACAGCAAAATATTCATAAGTGACACTAGTGCTCTTTACTTTCCTAGTCCTGAGGTTATAGAGGCAAGGTCCAAAAATCATGTACCAATAAAGTTGCAGTGAGTTCTACTGTGACACTGGTCTGATATTTTTACCATTATATTAAAATTGTCCTTTTAAAAATGTCCTTTTCTATATCATATTTCTTGATTCACCTTTTTCCATTTTAACTTCATGTTACAATGTAATATGTATACATGTCCACCATCATGTACCAAAAATCCACAGTCTGAAAATAAGTGGTAGGTTAGTTTTTGACCTGTCTAGGGATTCATAATAGAGCACGCTTGTGTTCAGATCGTGGGGAATATAGCATTAATGTTGCTCAATTTGCCTTAGAACTAGGTACTTGGTGCTAGCACTCACAGATGAGGGATACCATTTGTCTTTTGTTTTTCTGGGACTGTGTTACTTCACTTAACATAATATCTTCTAGTTCCATCCATTTACCTGCAAATTTCATGATATTATCTTTCTTTACCGCTGTATAGAATTCCATCGTGTAGATGTACCACATTTTCTCTATCCACTCATCGGTTGAGGGGCACTTGGGTTGGTTTCAGCTCTTGGCTATTATGAAGAGAGCTGCTATAAACATGGCTATGCATGTATCTTTGTGGTACAATGCATCTTGTGGGTATATACCCAGAAGTGATATGGCTGGGTCAGGTGGTAGGATCATTCCTAGTCTTTTAAGGGTTCTCCACACTGCCTTCCATAATGGTTGTATGAGTTTGCATTCCCACCAACAGTGGATGAGTGTTCCCCTTTTCCCAAAAACTCTCCAGCATTTGGTATCATTTGTTTTCCTGATCCTAGACAGCCTTATCAGAGTGAGATGATATCTTAAAGTGGTTTTGATCTGCATTTTCTTAATTATTAGCGATGTTGAACACTTTTTAAGATGTTTCTCTGCCATCTCTATTTCCTCACTTGTGAAGTCTCTGTTCAGCTCTTTACTCCATCTTTTGAGTGAGTCATTTGTTTTCTTGGGGAAAACATGACATCTTTTGGTTAAAAAGAAGGATTATACTTAACAGTTAAAAATATTTTGTAAAATAATATTTTCTCTTTTTATTAATACATGTTACACCCATTCACAATTTATCCTTATGTAATCCTATGGTGTGTTCTATTATATAGGAATACTAATATTCATATTTTAGAAAAAAAGAGAGAATGTAAAGTTATACTTCTTTTTACATGTATGCAACTTTACTGTTAAAATGTAAATCTCTAAATGTGCTTTGGAATTAACTTATAGTTTATTTTCAGATTTTGTAACTTTGATTTATGTGTGGAGTGTATGTATGCATATTTTGGAATCATATAAAATCAAATGGGAACAAAAAAAGAGAGAAAAACCTATTCGAAGAACTGACCAAAACAGTAAACCTATGCACCGAAAAGGTTATAAAAGACTGAGAAAAAGATGCAAGACAGGACTTGTGTATGACAGAATCCATGAGCTCTGACAGAGGGAGGGCATGAGGGGTGGGCATCGATGGGGGAATGAGTCTAAATTTGATTAAGAAATGTTGTGGGTAATGTGCTCAATTAAAAAATGTTTTAATAAAAAAATGTCCTTTTCTGACAATAGGTGAATATTCCATTAATTAATCTGGTGGTGATGACAGGGAAAATACAGAATGAGTTAGCAGTAATGATGAATGCATGGATTGGCAGAATTAATATTCAAAACCCCTTTTGATACATAATTCCAAAATGGAAATGAATCATTGGGTGATTTAACACTAAGGAGATCTCTAAGATATTTGTTAGCTAGAGAATACAATTAACCAATTATATTTCAGTAGTAAAAGCGTGTTCCTTTACAGAGCAAATTATTTTTTCTTCTCCCACATATGTTACCAAAATTCAATTATTGACAAAATCTGATTCAGATTAGATGACAAATCACAAATCTCAACCAATGTTTTTTAGGCGTAAAGATATTTTAATATTTTATCAATTAAATAACTCTAATAAAACATAGTGTATATGTTATGCATAAGAAAGTCTTTACAGTATAAGTGAACTTCTATTTGAGAAAGTAAATTGTTAAGCATAGGTATTGCTTACAGACATTTATGTTCTGAATATAAAATAATGGTGGCATTTTATTTTAGTGCTGTGGTAATTAATGCTAAGTTATGATGATAAAAGTACAAATAGCAATGAATAGCAAATGAGCTAGTACAATAAATAGCAATTGCATCAGTCCTAACAGAATTTATCAAGTTGATAAAGTCACATGTTTTGTTGATTACTTTTGAATTCAATTTTTTTACTGTATAGAGTTTGAAATATATGTATAGTATAATTCTTCTTTCCTTTGAAGTGTACCTGATAGCATATTTTATACTGTTAGGCTAACTAAACTCCATCTATAGCTATATTTATGTGTGTTAAGGGGGATAAGAGTTTATTCTAGATATGAATAAACATGTTCATAGAACACAGATTCTGGTCACCCCAAATTCGATATACAAGTGTGAAAACAGTATCTTGAAGCTTTTATAGTAACAGAACTAATCCTGTCATAAATAAAAGAACTTTTAAAATTCAATGGTAGAACTATTAAGAAGGCAGTAACAGCCAAACAAAGAAATCTCGGATGTAGATCTTAGGGCCTATCTGATAACAAAAACTTCTGGTTGGTGGAAGCTAGGATGTTGTTAAATTAATACATTCCAAAGGTTTTTATGTTATCAGAATGTTAGATCAGACATAAAGGTAGTCAAGGGGCTAAAAATAGCACACAATAAATTGTAATTAGACCCTAGAATTTGCAATATTACACTCTCCATTCACTAAGTTCTAATCCTCCAATCCATTGATCCACCTTGCAGAAGGTTCAGTTTGAATATTCACGTTTTTTATTGGAATTTTCATTCACAGACTTTTTGGTACTGCTTAGAATCAAAGTGGCATACCATAAGTAAAAATCATAGCCTGAGATATTAGACTTTTGAGAATATATTCCGTGTACAGTCAATTAGTTTTTCTTTGATCATTTGTGAAGCTTTGTTGATAACTCACAAAGTTTCTAGTATGAATATGAAATGTCCCCCTAAGATTTTTATATACAGCATATTTAGGTTGTGGGTAACAGTATTCTGAGCAGGAGCCATTGAAATGTAATTTTTTAACTTTTATCTATTTTTGTATGTGTATGAATGTACTGTTTGCGTGTAGGTTTGTGCACCCATGTCGTGCAATGCCACGGAGGTCAGAAGAGGGTCTCGGATTCCCCTGGAACTGGAGTTCTCCTGGAATTGGAGTTACGGACGGTTCTCAGCCGCCATGTGGGTGCTGGGGATGAAACTCGGGTCCTCTGCAAGAGCAGTCAGCGCTCTTAACCGCTAGGCTATCTCTCCAGCCCTGAAAGGTAATTTTACCATAATAGATGCAGCCAGGAGCCATTTATTACTTCAGCCAGATTTGAAGGAAACAGGTCATTAATATAAAACATTTAAGCCTGTCTAGTAACTACCCTCTGAAATCCTCTTCTCTCTCCCTCCTACCACCTCTAAATATGAAAAAGAGAGCTGCCCTCCACCACAGGCTCCCCAAACCACTCTATCTCTATAAGCCATGTAAGTGGAATAAACATGTTTTTGATTATGAGTGTATTTTATTGTAGAAAATTCCCACACAACATTAAGTCTATACTCACCAGTGTTTTTACTTTTTGTAAAGTCATCTTCTTTTGTACATTTTGTACATTTTGTACATTTTCTACATTTAGACATTTTTATTAGCTTATATTTTTCTTTAAAATTTTTTATTCTTTGAGAATTTCATATATATATATATAAAATGAGATATGATATATCCAGTCCCTACCTTCTCCTTTCAAATCTCCTTCACTTTCCTCAACAAGCATCACCCTTCCAACCATCTTCCCCTCCTTAAACATTTCTTATATGTATACAATGAGATATGATACATCCAGTCCCTATCTTCTCCTTCCAAATCTCTTTCACTTTCCCCAACAAGCATCACCCTTCCAATACCATGTGCTCTTCTCCTTCTTAAACATTTTTTTTCTTGAAAAAATATAAAAATTCAATTGAATTTTCATGTATTTCATACAAAAGATCTCATCAGTTGTAATCACCTTTATATCCCCTTATACATCGTCACCCTCCCACAGCCACAGACTCCCACTGCTGGAGTTCATACATTCTGTCATTTCTGTTAGGGCCTATTGTGTCAAATTAATCTCTCTGGTCATTCCACAGTGCCAGTTCATCCTCCGAGCTCTAGTCAGCGTATCTGGAATCCCTCTCTTAAACAAGGCCAAATGAGCTGCCAATATTTCTTCAACTAAGATTGGATAATACTACTAATTTATGCAGTTCCATGCTGGGATTTTGGCTGGTTGAGCTTCCATGAGTTTTGTACATGCTGACCGAACCAACATTTTTTGAGTGACTCATAAAATATTTTCCCTTACTGAATTCACGTCCTCAGTTCTGTCCTTTGGCAACTACAGAATAAATGGGAGTTATTGATCTGATCACATATAAAATTAGCATTATGCCAAATTTCATATCCAGTTCTGTGTTTTGCAACTTTGATTTTATAACTGTGTCAGTTTGGGGTCTAGAGAGATGGTTCAGCCATTAAGAGCACTGGTCACTCTTGTGGAGGACCTGAGTTTGATTCCCACCACTGACATGGCAGCTAATGACCATCCTTAACTCCTATTCCAGGGGATCTGTCACCCTCTTATGGCTTCTGTGGACATTGTACAACATGAGTGCACTTACATACATGCAGACAATACACTCACATACATAAAATAAAAAATAATAAAATATAAAAATACTATATCTGTTTTATTTGTATCTATAGAAAGATCTTTCTATAATTTCCTCTTGCTTTCTTACCTAGCTAAATTGCACAATTCATAATTTTCTTCAAATTTGAAAGCTATTTTCTGTAGAAGCTGTTAATCTAAGTGAAACTTATTTTTTAAATAACTAGCTTATTTTAATTAATTTATTTATGCATATAAAATTGTTAACTTAGTAGGCACAACATATATGTCAAGTCACTGATTAAAATTAGAGATGCAATGTTCTCTCACCACATCGTTCCTTGGTTTTTGAGCTGAGCATGTTAGTTCATGGGCATAATCTCAGAACTCAGGAGGCAGACATAGGAAAATTATATTAAGTTCAAGATGTGTTTCAGCTACAGAGTTGAGACCTTGTCTCAAGAACCAAAACAAATAAAACAAAATTTTTATTGAGTCTTCTCTTTACTCATATATATCTTAACATGCTGATCTTTTTAGCTCTAGACTAAAAAATAAATATGTAATCTGAAATTATAAGTAATAGTTTTATGGATATGGAAATCTGTTGTGTCCCATTTTACTGTAAATCCTGTATCTGTTTGACTTATATGGTAATTGCAAATGGATCTGATACATTTCCTCTGCATCAACAATGTAATTTAATTGGATTTTGTCATTGAAAAAGCAGATACTCCTGCATGCTCTGATAGCTCTCTGAGACACTACTTGGTTTAAAAACAACCCACCTACAATGTCTTCCACAGCCATCTGAGTTACAAACATGTGTCTGTTCCTACCTATTCCACAGGGAGAGATATGGAGGGATATATACAGGATCAAGATGAGGACTAATTTGACTAGGGAGGGCTTAGAAGGAAGAATTGAAAGGATGAAGAAGGTTATTACTTTCCCCATTGCTTATGATAAAGCATTTATGAAACCATAATATCATTAACAGAAATAATTATTTCAGGATGTTAGGAACAGTTACGGTAACTAATGGTGATGAAATATCCAAGTAAAAGAGTGGACAGGAACTGAGATCTAATATGTATCCTTAAAAGAAACAGAGGGAGGGGAAACGTAGAAAGCAACGTATGAGCAATAATAGAGTGGAGATATGAGAAACAGAGTTCTAATTCTGGTGTCAGTATAAGGAATAGCCTTTTTTGAAGCCCCCCTGTTACCTTGCCACAGAGGGCTAGGCCTGCTACACTAGTACCCAAGGGCCTTATGGATCTCATTTAAGTGTGATTCTTCATGCAACTGTAAAACTGTTATGTTGTACTATTAGTTGTTTATTAATAAAATCGGTTCTACCCTTTTCCTTCTTATACTCTTGACTACAAGGCATTTGAGTGTGTTCTTAGCCAGAATGTTCTAGCCAGTAAAGACATATATTGAATGCTTCAATATGGTAACTCTTATGGTCTTTCCATATTACAGAGCACTTTTATAATCTCATGAGTGGGAAGCGCAAAATTGCAAAAAGCCTCAAATTCATAAGACATTTCCACTTTCATTACCAGCATTTTCATTAAAAGAAAACATTAAATGCCTGCTCTTTTTGAATAATTCGTATTCATTTTGTATTATTAAATTTCTGCTACTTAGATTGATCTTCATTCACAAAAGCAAATTTATATAATGGCTGGGTTGGCAATATATAGTAATTTCAAAGCTACGTTTCATAAGACTTTTTAAAAGAGTGAACCAACTTCCCTTTCAAAATATAGTTCTCCAAGTACAGACTGTTGATGTTAAATGAACATGATTGGGCAGTTTTTCATGTAATACAACAGCTAGAGAAAGCAATGTTTTATGTAATTAATTTTATATATTAACAACTGCTCCTCATGATGTATCTTTTCATCATTAGTGTCATTGCAAGAGCAGTTTAGACAGGACTAAAAATCCACAAGATGATATCAGTTAATATAGTGAAGACAGCTGAAATTGTAGAGCATTCACAGAGGAGACGTATTGTAATGGATATTTCCCTTTCATCTCTCAGCAGAGAACAGCCACTGTCTTTTGTGTTTAGATAGACATATGGATATATGAAAAATTATGTAAAGTATGGAGGACATGGAAATCTAATGGGTGTTCTGACCGAATGTTCTAACCTCCGAAATGATCAGTCCATAAACTACATGTTCAGAACTTACAAGCAACATTATCTTGCATTATATAAGTAAGCACATTAAAGGAAGTAGATGGAAGAATAAAATTAAGAAAGGCAAGAAGATTTTTAGTTAAAAAGCTTCTTCTCAAGGACGTTAAGAGAGTTTGTTTTTTTCTTACCCAAGCCACCTTAATTTTAAAGTGGCTATAAGCACCCACAGAATGATATTAAAAGGAAGTAAGACTCTCCTAAGAGGCACTCAGTTTCTGAAGCTATTGCTGAGATATATATGTAATTAAATGTGTCTTAAAGGAAAAAGTGGGTGGAGAATTATTTTTGTAAACTGTTTTGCATTTTTATTGAAATTTTGTTTTATATATATATATATATATATATATATATCTTATAAAGTATGATTTGTGTCCTGCAATGTCCTTCAATGTGGATCTATCCACTAGGCCACCAAGAGTTCCAACCCTATAAGACATTGTCTTTCCCCTTTCCAGCAGTCAACACTTGTCAAAATTTTCTTGGGTTTGGTTGGGATTTTTTACCTACTTCCCCATGTCTTTGGTGGGATCTTGTCTGATTTGAGCTTGCACAGGACTTGTCCATGCTGTCACAGTTGCTGTGAGTTCATATGAGTAACTGACCAGCTGACTAGAAGACTGTTTCCTTCTGGTCATCCACCCCCTCTGGCTCTTAAAGTCTTTCTGCCTCCTCTTCCTCAATGATTATTCAGCCTTGGAAGATAAAAGTTTGAAAATGCTGTCCTGTTCGTGGATAAACACTCATAAGATGATTTCTCTGATGAGAGTTAAGAGACATATTCATCCTAAGTGTACAGTTTTCATTGAAGATGTGTTACATGGGGTTAAGCATTTCATAGACACTTTTCCCCCTGCTTCTAAAAAGTTCTGTAATCCTGTAATAGTTTTCATCTATTTCGAAAGAAGCTTCTTGATGAGAGAGACATATTTATAACTGTCTGTAAATATGAGGATACATATTTAAAATAAAGCAACAAATTATATTGGTCTAAGGATGTGGCAAAAGTTCTAAGACCCAATTGCTCAAAATAGGTCAGACTTCCTACACAGGACTTGGAGCAATTGAGCTGGAACTGACCAGGAATCATCCTCCTTGAGTAGCTTTCTTGTTGTCAGAGGATACTATTTCAGTAATCTTGCCTTCATCTTTCCATTTAAATTTTTTTTCAGGTTTATTTTAAAATTGTACATTAAAGAAATATTCAATATTCACGTAGAATTCACGAAAATTATATTTATTTAACTGGATGTGTTTTCACATTTATTAATAAAAGCAATAGAGGGTAGATAACCTAATAAGAATACATTGATGCCTATCAGCTGATGTTGAAGCTGAAGTTCTAGAGTTTCACATGCTATAGGGATGAATGAAATAGGTTAATATCCTTCTCCTTCCTCACCCTCTCCTTTGGCAGAATACACACCAACCTCCTTATAATCTTTCTCTTAGGGCAGCCATATTTTCATAGGCCCCTTCATCTATTAGATTATCTTCTAGCTCTGATCATGTCTATTCATGTCAACCTATAAGGATATCCCCTGATGTGTCAAAGTAAAAGGTTTAGGAAGAAGAAGAAGAAGAAGAAGAAGAAGAAGAAGAAGAAGAAGAAGAAGAAGAAGAAGAAGAAGAAGAAGAAGAAGAAGAAGAAATAGAAGAAGAAGAAGGAGGAGGAGGAAGAAGAGGAGGAGAAGGAAGAGGAGGAGGAGAAGGAAGAAGAGGAGGAAGAGAAGGAGGAGGAGGAGGAAAGGGAGCAAAAAGAAAAAAAAAAAGAAAAAGAAAAACAATATGTACCCAAATACTTTGTGACGCCTAGCACTGCTTTCAAGCTTTTCCACAGTGAAACACAGGTAAATTAGATTTTCCTTGTTCTTTGGAACATAATGGACAGGATTAGACTATTGGTTACTGAGATTTATGGTAAAGGAATATTAGCCATTGAGCAAATATGGATTCCTCAGCATATGTATAAACATGTGAATTACTGCATTCCATTCACAGATATATAAGTAGTCTTTTCTTTTTTTTTTTTTTTTTTTTTTTTTAATTAAATTTATTTATTGGTGCTTTGCATGTTTTGTACATCATTTATCAGTCCAATTTAGACACACTCCCTTTTCCATGCCCCTCACTGGGGTGACCCAGTTCATGCATTCTGTCATACATGTCTTGCATCCTTTGTTCTCAGTATTTTTAAAGTTTTTATCTACAGAGGTTTGTTTGGGCAGAAGTTAACTGTTTCAGTCAGTTCTTTGAGCCAGTCTTTTTCTCGTTGTTGTTCCTTCCCATACGTATTGCTCCAAAGTATGCCTATACATATGTCATATATATACCAAAATTAAGACCTTTGAAAATAAACTGTATGCTAATTCTAAAATGTGTTTTTCCTTTAATTTTATATTACTCTAGTATATGAATACATACCCTCCACCCATATACCACAATTACACAGTCTGAAAATAAGTGGTCTGTTTTAATTCTAGAGCCCGTTAAGGGATTCACATTATAACAGCATAGTTGCCTTCAGATAAAAAGAAATACATTAACTTTGCTCAGCTTGCCTTTCAACTAAGGATTTGGTGCTAGCATCCACAAATGAGGGATACCATTTGTTGTTTGATTTTCTTGGATTGTGTTACTTCACTTAGCATAATGCCTTCAAGTTCCATCCATTTACCTGAAGTTCTTGATGTCATCTTTCTTTACTGCTGCATAAAATTCCATTGTGTAGATGTAGCACATTTTCTCTATCCACTCATCCGTTGAGGGACACTTGGGTTGCTTCCAGCTCTTTGCAACTGTGAAGAGAGCTGCAAAAAACATAGATGTGCATATATCTCTGCAATAGATTGAGTATTGTGGGTATATACCCAGGAGTTACTGGGTTAGGTGGTAGGCTCATTTTCAGTTTCTTGAGAGTTCTCCATGCTGCTTTCCATAGGGGTTGCATGACTTTACATTCCCTCCAGCAGTGAATGAGTGTTCCCCTTTCCCCAGAACCTCTCCAGCATTTGGTACCTTTGATTTCTGGATCATAGCTAGTCTTACTGGAGGAAGATGAGAGATTAATGTGGTTTTAATTTGCATTTCCTTAATTATTAGTGACATTGAATACCTTTTAAGATGTTTCTCAGCCATCTTCTTCATTTGTGAAGTCTCTGTTTAGTTCTTTATTACATATTTTGAGTAGGTCATTTTTTTTCTTCATCCTTTGTTTTTTGAGTAATTTATAGATTCTGGATGTTAATACTCTATCAGATGTATCACTGGTGAAGGTTTCCTCCCACTCTGTGGGTTTTCTCTTCACTTCTTTGATTTTTTCTTTCATTGTACAGAAGGTCTTGAGTATAAGGTCCCATTTTGTCAATTGTTGACCTTTGTTGTTTGCGCAGCTGCTGTCTGATTTAGAAAGTCTTTTCCTATTCCAGTGTCTTATAGGTTACTACCAACATTTTCTTCTATCATTTTCAGAGTTTCTGGTCTCAGGTTGAGGTCTTTGATCCATTTGGAGTTTAATTTTTTACATGGTGAGAGGTAGGGGTTTAGTTTTATTCTTCTACAAGTGGTGATCCAGTTATGCCAACACCATTTGGTGAAGATGCCATATTTCCTCCATTGTGTCTTCTTGGCCTCTTTGTCAAATATGAGGTGGCTGAAATTGGATGTGCTCAGGTTTGGATCCTCAATTTTGTTCCATTGATCTATGGGTCTGTTTTTGTGTCAATACCAGGCAATTTTTATTACTATAGCCCTGTAATATAGTTTGAAGTTTGGCATGCCAATCCCTCCTGTATTGCTCTTTTTGCTCAGGGTTGCTTTGGCTATCTGGGGTATTTTATTTCTCCATATGAACTTTAGGATTTTTTTTTTTCAGGCCTGGCATCTTCCATCTCCACAGCCCACGGAATCCATCTCATCCCTCCATTTGGCCTGCCCTGATGCCCATACGGCTCACTTGTTACTTCGTGCAGCTCTCATGGCCATTTCTTTTTTTTTTTTTTTCGCATAAATCTATTTTTATTTTTTTAACAAATCTAGACCCGTGTCCCTGCCCATTCCCCACCCCGCCGAGCTCATGCATTCCCAAACATGCTTTTCATCTCTTTTTCAGTCTTTCTCAAATTCTCCATGAAGTTGACTGTTTTGAGCAGAAGTTCACGGTTTCATTCAGTCAGTTCGTTGATGCAAGTCTTTTCTGTTGTTGTTAGTGTTGATTGTTGTTGTTTTGTTGTTGTTGTTGTTTCCAAAATGCATTATGTCCAACTGCTTTGTACAGAAGCTCAGGGGGCCCTACACAAGAAATACTTACAACTGGGTAATTGGCACTAGCATCCACAGATGAGGGATACCATTCGTCGTTTGTTTTTCTGGGACTGTGTTACTTCACTCAGCATGATGTCCTCTAGCTCCAGCCATTTTCCTGCAAAGCTCATGATGTCGTCTTTCTTTACTGCTGCATAGAACTCCATTGTGTAGATGTACCACATTTTCTCTATCGACTCGTCGGTTGAGGGGAATTTAGGTTGGTTCCAGCTCTTTGCTATTGTGAAGAGAGCTGCAATAAACATGGCCGTGCATGTATCTCTGTGGTGGCTTGAGTCTTGAGGGTACATGCCCAGGAGTGGTATGGCTGGGTCGGGTAGTAAGTTCATTCCAAGTCTTCCAACGGTTCTCCACACTGCTTTCCATAGTGGCCATATGAGTTTACATTCCCACCAGCAGTAGATGAGTGTTCCCCTTTTATTTTTTCAAGGCTACTGTGAGTGGGAAATTCTTCTTGTATTCTGTGGTGGTTTGAATGAGTGTCCCCCATAGGCTTTAAGTATTCAGACATTTTGTCTCCAGTTGGTGGCACTGTTCTTGGAGGTCTTAGAAGGTGTGGCTGTGCTAGAGGAAGTGTGTCACTGGGGGGAGGCTTAGTGAGTTTAACAAGCCTTGCAGTCTCCAGTCGCTCTCTCTGCTTCCTGTGCTCATTGCAAGATGTGACCCTGGACTTGCTGCTCCAGCTCCAGCCGCCATGCCTCCCACCACAATGGACTCTAATTCCCTGAAACCATCAATCGTAAGCTCAAATAAACTCTTCCTTTTATAAGTTCCTTTGGTCATGGTGTTTTATCACAGCAACAGAAAAGTGACTAATACATATTCCTTCTCCAATTGCTAGTTATTGGCATGAAGAAAGGCTACCACTTTTTCTAAATTAATGTTGTATCTTGCCACTTTACTGAAGCTGTTAATGGTTTCTAGAAGGTTTCATCCCTTAGGTAAACCATCATAGCGTCAGCAAAAATGGATAGCTTGACTTCCTCTTTTCCAATTAGTACTACTTTAATTTGCTTTTCTTGCCTTATTGCCCTAGTAAGTGTTTCAAGCACTATATTGTCCAGTTGACCTCTAATGGGCTCAGTAGGGCATTGAGCCCCCATAATATCAGTATGTTTGGATTATTCTGTGCCTTAAAATCCTGTAGCACTGTGTTTATGAAGTTTGATGCACCAGTGTTTGTTGCATATATATTCATGATTGTGAAGTCTTCATTGTTAATTTTTCCTTTGATAAGAATGTAGTGTGCCCCTTCTGATTAGTTATAATTTGAAGTCTATTTTCTCTGAAATTAGAATAGCAACTCCTGCTTGCTTCTTAGTACCATTTTCTTGGAATATTTTTTCTATCCTTTCACCTAAGATGGTACCTGTTCTTGAAGGTGAGATGAGTTGTTCATAGACAACAAAAAGATGGCATTCAGTTTGTTAATCCATTCTCCCAGTCTGTGTCTCTTGGTTGGGGAGCTCAGACCATTAATATTTAAAGATATTATTGAGAGAGCTATATTCCTTCCCATCAATTTATTTTCTCTTTGCATTTTTGCTCGATATTTGTATTTCCAGAGTTATGCCTTAATTAATTACTTTCTCTTGTTGCTTGGGAATAGTCATTCCTTTCTTATGCTCTTTGTATTGCTTCAAGTATTTTCTGAAGGATTTGCTTTATGAACATGTATTCTTTAATCTTATTTGTATTATGAAAGATTTTTTTTTATTTTTCCTTCAACTATATTAAATATTTTTGTTGCTTTACCAGGAGCCAGGTAAATGAAAAGGAACCAGGAAGGAAAAGGGAAAAAGGGAATCTGTGACAGAAGGTTAATCACTGATAGGTGTTACAAGGAAGAAATGGACAAAATCAGGGTATCTAAATGGGAGGCAAGTGGAAGGGTTATAGAATGAAAGGGGGATAAAATGGAAAAAAAGGATCCCAAGAGAAGTGGCATCGGGGCTGGAGAGATGGCCTAGCGATTAAGAGCGCCGACCGCTCTTGCAGAGGACCCGGGTTCGATCCCCAGCACCCACATGGCGGCCGAGAGCCGTCTGAAGCTCCAATTCCAGGAGGGCTCCAGCTCCAGAGGAATCCGAGACCTTCTGACCTCTTCTGACCTCCGCGGCATTGCACAACACGGGTGCACAGACCTGCATGCAGACAGTACATTCATACACATACAGAAATAAATAATAATAAAAAAAATTTAAAAAAAAGAGAAGTGGCATCATAGGAGACTAGCAGTATCAATGGAGAAATGGAGATACTTTAAATGGAGAAGACATGGAAAAGACATGGAGGGAGGGCTACATAGGTAAAGGGAAAGAATAGTGATAACTAATGCCTTGCTAGGGTAAAAAACCTGAGATAAACATATTAGTCTAACAATGTGTTGACAAATTACACATATGACACTTCTACATGTGTCCATATGCAAAGATGAATGTTTCATATCAAGAAACAGTACCAGACAAGAGAAACCTTCCTTTTAGTTGTTGGCCAGGGTAGGCCAAGACACTTCCAAAATTACACAGGCTATTGCCACGGCCTTTGATTGCCTCTCAGAACCTGAAGGTAAGACCCTATTGCTGAAGACAGATATACTTCTGAGACTGGATCTTATTTAATGGAGCTGGATCTGACCTGGAAGCCACTACCCATGAAGGCTAGCTCTCATAGCTTTGGAAAGCACACTATACAACCAGCTAAGGAGGATAATCAATTGTTGATCCAACATCAGTTTCAAGACCAAATATCCACATCAATGACTGGAAAAGATACGGCATCAACATCAGTGCAATAGCAGCACTTCAATCTTAGGGGAAATCAATGGCTAATTAATTGGACCTAAAAGACATCTACTGAATATTCCACCCAAGCACCAAAACTAAGTCTATGACCTCTCTAGTTGTGTGCATCTTTCTATGTTAACAATACCACACATTTTTGCTGGGTAAAGTATTCTGGGTTGGCATTTAGAACTGGGAGTACTTGGGTCCAAGCTCTTCTGTCTTTTGCCATTTGCATTAAAAAGTCAGCTGTAATTATGATGAGTTGTCCTTTATATGTGACTTGTTTTTCTTTTGCATCTTTCAGTAGTCTCTCTTTGTTTTGGGCATCTATTGTTTCTATTATGATATGGCATGGGGAATTTCTTTTCTGGCCTTGTCTATTTGATATTCTATGTGTTTCTTGTATTTGTGTGGGTATGTCTTTCCTTAATTTGGGGAATCTTCTGCAATCCTGTCAATATCATTATCCTGAGATTCTTCTCCTTATTCTATACAATACATAGGTTTGGTCTTTGCATGGTGTCCCACATTTCCTGAATATTCTGTTCCTCTGTTTTATTTTTTAATTTTTAAATTATCTTTGCTTGAGAGCTCCAATTCTTCCACTTGACTTCCAGTCTAGATATTGTACTTTCTACTTCATTCATTCTGTTACTGAGGCTTTCTCCCATCCTTTCCAGATGGATTATTGAGTGTTTCACTTTCTTTTATATTTCACCCCTAGTTTTCTTCAGTATTACTATCTCTTTTGTGAAGTGAATCAAAAGTTTATCCCTGTCTATTTTTTTCTTTTTTTTCAAAGCCAAATTTTATTCATGCTTTTGTGCATTTCATACAAAAGTTCAAATCAAATCTAGACCTGTGCCCCCCTTCCCCCCAATCAGAGCTCATGCATTCTGCCAAACATATTTTTCATCTTTTTATCAGTCTGTCTCAAAATTTTTGATTCAAAATTTACTGTTTCGAGCTGTTCACCATTTCAGTCAGTTCTTTGATCCAGTCTATTTGTTGTTGTTGTTGCTGCTGCTGCTGTTATTCCTTCCAATAGGTATCACTCCTAAATATGCACATATGCATACCACATATATCATATGTTTTAACATCTTCAGCTTATGATTTTTTGCTTTATTAGGCTGAAAGTTGTCATGTTTGAATGTTCCACCTTGGCAAGCCCAAACTATCATCAGTTCTGTCCTTGTGTTCCACACTAGGGTTTTCCCTTCCTATGGTCACCAAATAAAGTCCAGTAAGCATCACATCCTCTCTTGATCTTCCTGTACTGGTCCTCATGATACATCCTGGGTAGTCCAACAATGGCAGTCTATATTCTGAAAAGGCAGAAATGCCAGTAGTAGCTCAGTCCACAAGTTGGATGTCTCAGCAGTCCATATTGGAAGGTAGAAAAGCTGTGTCTGACATCTTTGAAGGATGCCAAAAGCAGTGGCAGCCACAGGGTAGCTGCACTTGCCAGTAAGACAGGCAAAACAAATGTGCTATTTATTGATTTATTGATTTATGTATTTATTCATTTATTTATTTTTACTTTTTGTCTTTTTACTAAGATATCAAGTTTTATACATGAAATACAATTTCTCAGGACTTACTATTTATTTATTTCTGGTTATACTTTCCTTTTCGATGTTAAAGGCCACACAGTTAGCCCAGATTAATAAAGGTTTTAGTTTTCTCAAGGTCACTTGAGGATTTGGTCCTCAAGGGTCACTCAGAGTCTTTTTGGGGGGAAGGAGGGACTCCTGGCTCCTTTTGGCTTTTCAATCACCAGTTCCACCCACTCAAGGACAAAGCCATGTCTTGCTACCAGGCTTCCTTTTTTGAAGCATGAGCAGACTTTCCTCTTTACAGACTGGACACTGGCTGAAGTCCCATTAGTGGATCTCTAAGACCTCCCTGCACAGGAAGACTGGTGACTCATATTTGCAGGACACTTCAAGAGATGCCCCCATGAATAGTCCCCTAGGACTTAGTTGACCTCTGAGGGCAAGGAACAATGTTATCCCTTAGGTCCCTTGGTCAAATTGGTATGGGCATAAATTATGATCATTTTAAGGATCCAGAAAGGCTAAGTTACACCAGCCTGATACTTTTAACTACTTTATAATATTTTAGAAAAGGCTTAGCCAAAAGCTCAAACAACCTTGTCTAAAAAATACTAAGAAGCACTCCCATAAAATAAATACTGTGGTTAGACATAATATCATGACAAAGTAGTTTTCCCACATTCCTTTGATCTATATTACTCTAAAATATACATACATACCCTCCATCCATATGCCAACAATTCCTAACTCTGAAAATAAATGGTAGCTTAATTCTAGAACCTGTTAAGGGATTCACAATATAAGACCACAGTGGTTTTCAGATCATGAGGAATATTAACACTGCTCAGTTTTCCTTACAACTAGGTAATTGGTGCGAGCATCCACAGATGAGGGATACCATTCATCGTTTGGTTTTCTGGGACTGTGTTACTTCACTTAACATATCTTCTACCTCCATCAATTTACCTGAAAAGTTCATGATGCCGTCTTTCTTTACAGCTGCATAGAACTCCACTGTGTAGGTGTACCACATTTTCTCTATCCACTCCTTAGTTGAGGAGCACTTGGGTTGGTTCTAGCTCTTTGCTATAGTGAAGAGAGCTGCAATAAACATGGCTGTGCATGTATCTGCGGTGAGATGAATCTTCTGGGTATATAGGTATGACTGGGTCAGGTGGCAAGCTCACTTTGAGTCTTCCAAGGGTTCTCCACACTGCTTTCCATAGCAGCTGTACAAGTTTACATTCCCACCAGCAGTGGACAAGTGTTCCCCTTTCCCCACAACCTCTCCAGCACTTGGTATCATTTGTTTTCTTGATCCTAGCCTGTATTATGGGCATGAGATGATATCTTAAAGTGGTTTTAATTTGCGTTTCCTTAATTAGTAGAGTCGTTGAACACTTTTTTTTTTTTTTTGGTCCTTTGAGACAGGGTCTCCCTGTAGCCCCGGCTGTCCTGGAACTCACTCTGTAGACCAGACTGGCCTTGAACTCACAAAGATCCGCCTGCCTCTGCCTCCCAAGTGCTAGGATTAAAGGGTGCACCACCACACCTGGCTGTTCAACACTTTTTAAGATGTTTCTCAGCCATCTCTAATTCCTCACTTGTGAAATCTCTGTTTATCTCTTTGCTCCATCTTTTCAGTGAGTCATTTGTTTAATTTCTTCTTTGTTTTTTGACTAGTTTATATACTCTGGAAATCAATGCTTTGTCAGATGTATCTGTGGTGACGGTTTCCTCCCACTCTATGGATTTTCTCTTCATTTCCTTGATTCTTTCTTTTGATGTACAGAAGTTTATGAGTTTAATGAGGCCCTACTTGTCAATTGTTGATCTTATTTCCTGTGCAGCTGCTGTCTGATTTAAGAAGTCTTTTCCTATGCCTATGTCTTGTAGGCTGCTGCCAACTTTTTCTTCTATCACCTTCAGAGTTTTGGGTTTCACGTTGAGGTCTTTGATACATTTGGAGTTGACTTTTGTGCAGGGCAAGAGGTAAGGGTTTAACTTTATTCTTCTACAAGTGGTGATCCAGTTTTGCCAACACCACTTGCTGAAGATGTTGTCTTTTCTCCATTGTGTCTTCTTGGACCCCTTGTCAAATAAGAGGTGGCTGAAATTGTATGTGCTTAAGTTTGGATCTTCAGTTTTGTTCCATTGGTCAACAGTTCTGTTTTTGTGACAGTACCAGGCTGTTTTTATGACAATAGCCCTGTAGTATAGTTTGAAGTCTGGTATAGATATCTCCTTTGCATTGCTCTTTTCACTCAGGGTTGCTTTGGCTATTCAGGGTCTTTTCTTTTTCCATATGAAATTAAAGAATTTTTTTCTAAGCCTGTGAAGAAACTCTTTGTAATTTTAATTGGGTTTGCATTGAATCTGTATATTAATTTGGGTAGAATGGATATTTTTACTATATTATTTTTTCCAATCCATGAGCATGGGAGGTCTTTCCCTCTTCTGATGTCTTCTTCAATTTCTTTCTTCAGGGGTTTAAAATTTTTTTGTAGAGATCTTTCGTGTCTTTGGTTAGGTTTGTTCCTAGGTGTTTTATTGTTTTTGAGGCTATTGTGAGTGGAAAAGTCTCCTTATAATTTTTCTTCAGTTGCTTGTTGTTGGTGTAAAGAAAAGCTACTGATTTTTCTAGGATAATTTTGTATCCTGCCACTTTACTGAAATTGTTAATAGTTTCTAGGAGTTTTCTGGTGGAGTTTTAGCATTCCTTAAGTAAACCATCATATCATCAGCAAAAAGAGATAACTTGACTTCTTCTTTTTCAATTAGTACTCCTTTAATTTGCTTTTCTTGCCTTATTGCCCTAGCAAGTGTTTCAAGCACTATATTGAAGAGGAGTGGCAACAGGGGACAGTCTTGCTGAGTTCCTACCAATAAGGTGATTGTTTCTGTTTTTTCTCCATTTAGGAAGATGTTGACTGTGGGTTTCCTGTATATGGCTTTGATTACATTGAGGAATGATCCTGCCAATCCAGTTCCCTATGGGACTTTAGGCATGAAGGTATGCTGGATTTTGTCAAAGCTTTTTGTGTCGATTGAGATGATCCTGTGGTTTCTGTCTTTCAGTCCATTTATGTGTTTTATGATATTTATTGATTTTCATATGTTGAACCATCTCTGGTATGAATCCTACTTGATCATGATGGATGATCTTTTTGATATGGGTCTGTATGCAATTTGGAAGTATTTTGTTTAGAATTTTTGCCTCTGTGTTCATTAATGAGATGGGTCTATAGTTCTTCTTTTTGGTTGTATCTTCGCCTGGTTTTGGTATTAGAGTAATGTTGGCTTCATAGAAGGAATTTGGGAGATTTCCCTCTGCTTGTATCCTTCTGAACAATCTGAGTAATAGTGATTGTAAGTCTTTTTTGAAATGTTTTCTTGAATTCTGCTGTGAAACCATCTGGGCCTGGACTTCTTTTAGTTGGGAGATTTCTTATTACATTTTTAATTTCTTCATATATTTTGGGTCTGTTCAAGTTGTCAAGCTCTTCTTGGTTAAGCTTTGGTGATTCCCAGGATTTCAGATATTCATCCATTTCTCCTAGGTTTTAAAACTCAGTAGAGTATAGGTTTTTGAAGTATTCCTGTATGATTATCTGGATCTTTTTGTTGTCTGCTGTGTTCCCCTTTGCCAAGGAGTCTATTGATTTGGAGTTCTTTCTTTCTTTTGCTTAACTGGCCTATGGGTCTGTCTATCTTGTTTATTCTCTCAAAGAACCAACTTTTGGATTCATTGTATTTTGGTTTTTGTTTTCTTTTTGTCTTGTTTTCTTTGTTTCTATTTCATTGATTTCTGCTCTGATTTTTGTTATTTCTTTCTGTCTGTTGTTTTTAGGATTCATTTGTTGTTGTCTCTCAAGTGTTTCTGACTGCAGTGTTAGATCGTTCACTTGTGCTCTTTCTGTTTTTCTAATGTAGGCACCCAGGGCTATAAAATTCCCTCCTAAGACTGCTTTTAAAGTATCCCTTAGGTTTTGTTGTGTTGTATTTTCATTGTTATTCAGTGCCAGGAATGCTTTTATTTCTTTCTTTATTTCTTCCTTGACCCATTCATTATTCAGGAGTGTGTTGTTTAGTCTCCATGTGTTCTTGTAGATAGTAGGGCTTATCCTGGTGTTGATATTGAGCTTTATTGAAATGTGGTCTGATAGAATGCATGAAATTATTTCAATCTTTTGGTATTTGTTGAGTTTTTTTTTCCGTGTCCCAGTATGTGGTCTATTTTGAAGAATGTTCCATGGCTTAGTAGAAAGTGTATTCTCTGGTATTGGGGTGGAATATTTGGTAGATGTATGTGAAGTCTGTTTGGTGTATCATATCATTCAGTTCGGATGTCTCTCTGTTTATTCTTTGTCCAGTTGACCTGTCCAAAGGGCTCAGTGGGGTATTTCAGTCCCCTACTATGAGTGTGCTGGGGTTAATATATTCCTGTCTTTCTTAGACTATCTCTGTCTTCTCATTATTTGATTCATTGAATTCCTTGAATTTTTATCATGTTTATGATAGTTCTCTTAAATTCTGTGTCTTGGGTTACATCTAGGGGGTCTTCATTGTAGAACTTTTTCAGGACTGGTAGTATTTAGTGGAGACACATTGTTCGGGTTTTTAATTATATTGTTTTTGTTGTTGTTGTTGTGATTTTGCCATGTGGTTTTCTTTTGTTGTTTGTGATTCTGATATGAAATTCAAGTGTTTCTTTGTTGAATTGAAGACTGAATTTGCTTGTTTTCTTCAGATGTCTTTGTTGTCTTCTTTTTAAGTATGAAAGGCTGGTTGGTCTAGGTCTCAGATTCTGACTTCTGATTTTTGTACTGGAGGGATCATCTAGTTCTCATGCAGTTAGTCCTTCAGAGGCCCTAAAGAGGTATCAATCAGGCAGGCTTGAACCCATTGGGCCCCACACCACATGGAGTCCATCTGCTGACTCTCAGTGTGGGCTGGAGATGTCTGGATCTTGGTCCAAGGGCAGAGAAGCTTAGCCTGGAATCATGGGGGGAAGGCTTTCAGAGTTCCCAAGCTACCGGGTAGGGAGTTTGGAACAGCAAGGTGCAATTAAGGCCTCTAGCCACTGAGCGCAGGTCAACTTCATGCACTCACTGGCAGAGTGGAACCCTCCAAACCCCCGTACTACATGGCCTCTCCCCAATAGTATTTTTATCATGATACGTCAAGGCTCCCAAAACCAAAGCAAATAATCAAGATACTTCAAAAAACTATAATGCTGAGGAAAAAATAGAATTAATTTATTTGTAGAAATGTTTGGTTGAGGAGAAGCTGCTTTACTGAAGATGACAGAATGGATTTCCTCTTTTATATTTAATTTATGTATTATGCCTGTACCTGTGTAGTGCACAGGTGGAGTATCAGAAGAGGGTGATCGATTCAGCTGAAACTGCATTTAGGGATGAATGGTTGTTACCTAACCTGTGGTTGCTGAGAAGTGAACCCAGGGCCTCTATAAGAGCAGACAGTGCTTTTTACCACTGAGTCATCTCTCTTGCCTGGGAAGGCATTTAAGAGGAGACATGTACACTGGAGGATAAGGAAGGCTGACCATGAGATAGTCTGGGGGAAGAAGGCTTTCAGTGAGCAGACTGTATGTTTAAAGAAATATATACAGCAAGGATTTAGGGCCATTTTGGGATAAACAGAACATTTGGGTGGAGTGTAAAGTACACTAAGATGGTATTAAAAGTGGAGGAAGACTCAGACAGCTAATAGATTGTCTGAAACCATGAAGGACATGTAAATATTTGGATTCTAGATGAAGACAGTAGGAGGTTACTGTGTAAGCATCTATAGGAGTCAATCTGATTTATTATTGTTTCCATTTGTTAATGAAATATGATGCTAGTCCATCAGCTTTGAATTGGAGAGAAATGGGATTTTTTGAGAAGAAGGTGAAGGAACTAGACAGCTGACTTGAACTTTGAAGAGTGATTATACTCAGGCAAAAAACCTAGGTCTAGTTGAAATTAATAGATACAAAATCAAATTATTATACATTCAATCTACCTTGGATTCCAATTTTTGCAACAATCACTTGTAATGTCTTCATTAAAATATTTTAATGGAACGTATTATTTTCCTAGTTCAGTTAGGACACATATGATATCTTAAATTTCATCACATGCTCTACTCTCCCTGAAATGTCTTTTAGATATTGGGTACTCAATAATTATCTTTAAGAATTATTTTTTGGGGCTGGAGAGATGGCCTAGTGGTTAAGATCTCCTACTGCTCTTTCAGAGGACCCGGGTTCGATCCCCAGCACCCACATGGCGGCCGAGAACCGTCTGAAACTCCAATTCCAGAACTCCAGTTCCAGGGGAATCCAACACCCTCTTCTGACCTCCGCAGCATTGCACGACACGGGTGCACAAACCTGCATGCAGACAGTACATTGATACACATAAAAAAATAAATTAAAAAAAAAAAAAAATTCGGGGCTGCAGAGATGGCCTAGCGGTTAAGAACGCCAACTGCTCTTGCAGAGGACCCAGGTTCGATCCTCAGCACCCACATGGCGGCCGAGAACCGTCTGAAACTCCAATTCCAGAACTCCAGTTCCAGGGGAATCCAACACCCTCTTCTGACCTCCGCAGCATTGCACGACACGCACGACACGGGTGCACAAACCTACATGCAGACAGTACATTCAAGCTGGGTGTGGTGGCGCACGCCTTTAATCCTAGCACTTGGGAGGCAGAGGCGGCAGATCTTTGTGAGTTCAAGGCCAGTCTGGTCTACATACTGAGTTCCAGGACATCTGGAGCTACAGGGAGAACCTATCTCAAAAAGACCAAAAAAAGAGAGAATTATTTAATTCATATTCTATTCTTTTCACCTGGATGCAACTTTACTATTAAATTGTGACTCTCTAAATGTGTTTAGGAATTAACCTGTAGTTTATTTTCAGAATTTATAATTTTGATTTATGTGTGGAGTGTATATATGCATATTTTGGAATAATATAAAATTAAAAGGAATAAAAAATAGAGAAAAACATAATAATAAAAACTGACTAAAACAGTAAACTTGTGCATCAAAAAGGTTATAAAAGACTGAGAAAAAGATGCAAGACAGGACTTAACATGTATGACAGAGTTCATGAGCTCTGGTAGGTGGCAGGGGGATGTAAGGGGTGGACATGGATGGGGGGAAAGAGTCTAGATTTGATTGAGAAATGTTGTATGAAATGCACTCAATAAAAGTTAACTTAAAAAAAGATTCTCAAAAAAAAGAATTATTTATAGTCCAAACAACCTGGGCTTCCTGTAGCATGTGGTAACTACAAAATTATTATGATCAGTACGAAAAGATAAATTTCTTATAGAGTCCTCTGCAATTTTTCCAAATAGATTAATAAATATGTATGCATGCATAGATTAGAATGCTGTTTTATCAACTGTTTGTTATTACCTGTTCAAATGCATCAAATTGGCTTCAGGTGTACGATTTTTTTTTTTTTTTTACCAAATCCCATTCTAATATCCCATGATTTTCTGTTAAAGCTGGAAATTTAAAACCCCACCTCTATTGCCTAAATAGACACTATTTACCCGTTTAGATGTTTACTACAGACAATTACTGGACAGGAGGTGCTACTGTTAGTAACATAAGCTCAAAGAGGATTTGGGGCATCTGTAGGCTTTAACTCCATTTTAACTTTAACATTCCACCCCACTAGCTTATACTTCTCTAAGGGGAGGGGCAGACTTTCTTTTAATTTGAGGGAAATAATGGGTTCCTTCAATTGTCAAGCATTATTGTCAGGATGTTTCTCTTCCAAAGAGTTCAGCAAAACATTTCCTAGACAGTATTTTAGTGAAACTTGATATGCTATTAGACCATCATTGAAGCCCCATGGTAAAGGCCCATGTTAATTCATTGCTTCCAGAATGCTGATGTTTCTGGAATGTGCCAAAGAGTTCCTATTAGTCTGAAAACATACTAATTGACAATTTAAATGATTTATATTCCTTCCACATGTTTCAAAGTTCCTGCTATTTTGCAGTTGGTCTTTGTGTCATACTGTTTTCTACTAAGTAGACTACTGTTCACTATTAACTTAAACGTATTACGTCTGATTATATCATCTGCCAAGAATAAAAATATTTTCCCCTATCTAAGTAAAATTATTTTATGTAATCTAAGACATTACATCCATGTCTTTTCTCTGCAAATTATCTGGTCCATATATTTCAGTTGACATGCCTGCTTCCAGTCTAGCTCCTTTTTCTCTCTCATCTTCTCTGTTTACTGATGGTGTCATGCAGCTGCACCTATTAGCATTCTGGGCCCAATTATGACTTTAATCTCATAATACTCTGTTGCTTTAGGAGGAAAATAAAATCACTGGCTTCTGCTATCACATCAGTGCTTATGTGGCTTTTTCCTCCCCAACAATTTTGCATCTGCCTTCTTTGTAAAGCCTAAATACATTCCTGGCATAGCAGGATATTTTTTCCTTTCCACACTCTGTATTCACATTGCTGTTCTTGACACAATATCATAAATGAATTAAAAGAGAAAAGGAAGCTAAGCTAATGAAAGACCTAGAAATAACATGTTACTCAAGATGACAGTTTATGTAGTAGTGGTCAAGAGCAGGCTCTGGAAGAGGACAGACCTGGAGATAACTTCTAGATTTGTTATTGACTCCCTTTCAGTGACTAAATATTGAGGTCTGTTTTCTCTTTTAGAAAATATATGTCCACTGATTGCAATTTAACATTGAGCTACCTTTGAAGACACCATAACGCTCCCATGCATGTGATAACTGCTTACCACCAAAGTCACCTGCCTTCTTTCTGGTCATGAAGTACAGCTGTTGGAAAATACCAGTGCTTCCTACTGTTTGGTGTGTGCCTGTGTTAGTTCACATATTTGTTCTGTTCAACTTTTCTTTGCTGCACTCTTGTTTCATCTTTAATGCAGAGACCAATGTGCTTTAAAACACTTCATTGGGATGTCTCTGAGGATGAATGAATCATGTTTTCCCATGCCCGTTGCACCTAATGCATATCTCCATAATTGCATTTGACAGCTCATCTTGGAACCTAATGGTTATGTCAGTCCTCCACCTTGGAAAGCAAGTTCGAAATTTCTCAGACAGAATTGTACTCATCTTTATATAGCTAATGCACCACTGACAGTGATCTCAATGAGATTCATTGACTTGAAGAAATTAGCAGAAATAACCTCTTATTGAGGAGTAAACAGATTAATATTGTTATTTAGAGATATAAGTATTTTTAACTTTAACAATATCTATTTCTTCATGTTTAATTGACAGATAATATTAACACGTATGTATGGAACATAGAATTTTTTACATTTGGATACAAAATGTATTGACCAAAGCAGGAGTTTTAGCTCCCTACAACTGAATGGAAAATGAGTAGTGCCAGAACTGGAGAGTAGAGAAGGAATTACGGGATACAGATGGCTGCTCTTTCTGCCAGAAATACATACCCCACTTTGCTTATTCCTTCAATTCGGTTAAAGCCTACCACCTCTATTTTCATTTGAAAGGCCTGGTGAGTTTCTGTCTTCTCTTTTCTTCCCAGATATTTCATCCAGGCCTCTCTTGCAGCCTTTCCGAGATGGCATGGTATTTGATCTGTATGTCGATCTCCTCTTCTGGAGCTTGGGTTTCCTTAGAGCAGAAGAGGACAAGTCTTCCTCATTGATACTTTGCAGCTGTTACTGTGCATATTGCATCATAACCCCCCTGTTAATACTGAATAGATGGTCCACATCAACCATGTGCTGTGTGTAAGTGAAAGGACTTGATAGTAACTCCTGGTCACAAAGAATAAAAGTATATCAATAGGCATATTAAAACATTTTATCATTTTTATTTTATATGTATGGAATTTATTGCCTTCATATGTATATGTGCACCCATGTCATGCAATGCCCACAGAGTCAGAAGAAAGTGTTGGATTCCCCTGGAAGTGGAATTACAAACTGTTGTTGGCTGCTATGTGGGTGTTGAGAATCAAACCCAGGTCCTCTGAAAGAGCAGCCAGTGGTCTTAACCTCTGAGCCATTCCTCCAGCCCCTCAGTGTGCATGTTGAAGAGCTAAAAAAGCCAAGGGTTTAGTTATACTGAGTGACTTTTCAGTGCCTTTATAAATGTCAAAAGGGTGAGTCAAGTTCACAATGTTCTTGAGATGTAAATGAAGAACAGACACATAGGCATGCTGGGACACATAGTTCTCATTATTTGGATGTATGTTTTGTACATTAAACAAGCTGTATTCCCCTTATCCACATGCATAAGTCAATTTGCTGAGTGTCCTGGACCCTCAGCTGCCGAGGGCGACTCTTTAGTGACTGTGGGTTCTTCCTGTTCTCACTTGCATTTTTTTTAAAGTAGAATTCACCTGAAGCCAGTTTTCACACTGCAGAGCTAATTTCTATGCAAAAGTGAATGATGTCTCACATTAAATATTCCTTAGAGCATAAAACTGACATTGAATGTATAATTTTAAGCAGCTCAAGCAGTATTCACTAAAGGGTTGACACAGGAACAAGGATCGCAGGAAGATGTAGGTGAGAAGGGAAATGATGAGCATGCTAAGGCTTTTCCAACACCTCAGTAGTCAGATCTTCATTTATCTTGCTTTTTACGTGGAGTTTAAGTTTTATTTTTAACAACTGGGTCACATCCCTTAGGAAAAGCTAAATCTTTGCACAAAGATTAAGGATATTTGGAGATTCATTAACTCTTCCCAGTCATCAGAAAGGCAATGTTGCAAAAAGGGCAATGACACAGTTCACTAAACAACATCTTAATTGTCTGAAACTCGAATGAGAAGTCTTAATTATAAAGGTTTAAAACTCAAAATGACTATTATATGCTGAAGGAAAAGTTTACATTTTTAATTCCTAATTGGACATGTTGGTGAAGAGACATTGCACAGTGGACTCTCTCACGTTTCCTGAATTCATGAGTATATAATTTTAAGTTGCGAAACTGAAAGATATTCTGCACTTGATTTCATGAAGTGTTAGATATTTCATATTTTGAAAATTTTGAACTGAGTTTAGGCAATATTATTATTTTTCATTTAAAATAATTCATGAATGCTGACCTTTATTCCAAGCATATTGCTAAAGAGGGTGCCTTGGGCTAATTTCACATGCAGTGAGTTATGTAAATGCACAGTAGAATGCAAAGGAAACATGAATACTTTAATTCGTACATAGCACAATTTCTACATATAGATTGTCCTTTCTATTTGAAGGTGATGCTGCTGTTATTATCTCAGCTATTTTCTGTGTGTTCAGATATGCCTGTTTGATTGGCAATTCCTACTGTGTACAGTCTGCATATGTGTCGACTAACAACTGCAGCCATTGCCTGGAGGGCTTGATTACTGGGTTGTTCAATATTTATTAGCACCCAAGAAGTGTTAGGTGCTGCACTGAACATTGCAAGTGTAAAACTGCTGCTGCTGTCCTCTAAAAATTCTGTCCCAAGGTGATTGGGGAGATGCATATGTTTTTTTTTTTTGTTTGTTTGTTTGTTTAACATGAATTGACTAAAACTATGAAATTAGAATGCTATTTATTACTGTGTTATTTAGACATATATTTAGTTGGTGGTAATTCTCTTTCTCATTCATATAAATTCTTATAAGTGTTGAGATTCTTACCCATTTTTGAACAAACTGATTAAAATGGTCCCACCATTGAAGGCCAAGGAAAGATGTTGTAGAAACCTGCTATCATCAGAGTGTGCTGTGATTAGACTGTGAATTGTCCCCACAGGCCCATGAATTTGAATGTTTGTTCTCCAGTGGATGGCACTGTTTGAGGAGGACCCAGAGCTTTGGAGCTTACCCACAAGAACTAGATCACTGAGGTTTGTGCCTGAAAGGTTATATTTAGCCCTGCTTCCACCTAGAGCAGTTACACGATCCTTGGAGACATGACAAGCCAAGTTTCAGGTTCCCATCATGACACGCTGAACCCAAGCTACCAAGCTTTTCCCTGTCACGACAGACTGTATACACTTAAACTGAGAGCTAAAAATAAATCCCATTTCCCCGAAGTAGCTTCTCATGGCTATTTTGGTCAATGGAATACAAAAGTTACAAATACAGGGTAGAATGAGATGAGAAATCAACTCAAGGCCTGGGATAGTTTGTCTTAAAGTGAATGGTAAGAATAGAATCTACGAACCTTCAAAGATTAGTTACAGTTAAGATTCTAGGTCAAATTGAGGAGTCCCTATTTTTGCCATTGTTTAGGAATGTGTGTGTGTGTGTGTGTGTGTGTGTGTGTGTGTGTGTGTTGAATATATATATAATGCAATCCTGTTAGTAATAGAAATCAGTAAATGCACTCAATATTGTTTCTTTAAGGTTTGGCTGTTCTTTGTTGTAGTTCTTTATGTCCTCAACATAATCTCAGCTTCCTGTTTTGTTGACTTTTTAAAATTGAATTTGTGCAAATTGGAAATTTCATACAATAGATTCTGATTATATTTAGAATCCCTCCTTCATCTAGCCTATTTATAGCCCCCTTACTACACAATTTCCTGCACTCCATTATATCCATTTTATACACACACACACTCATACACATACACATACACACGCACATACACACACACACACACACACACACACACATATGCCCAATCACATCAAACTTGTGTTATAGAAATCATGTTGGGGGCTGGAGAAATGGCTTAGCGGTTAAGAGCACTGACTGCTCTTGCAGAGGACCCGGGTTGATTCCCAGCACCCATATGGTGGCTAAGAATCATGGTTAACTCCAGTTCCAGGGAAATCTGACACCCTCTCTGACCTCCACAGCATTGCATGACACAGGTGCACCTGCCTACATGCAGACAGTACATTCATACACATTAAAAAAAAATCATGTTGAACTTGTGTCACAAGTGTCTTTCTTTCAGTTTGCGTCCACTTTCCTACTTTTATTCTGGGATTTTTCCTGGCTTGAGCTTACGTAGAACCAGTGCATACATTCACCACCGCTGTAAGTTTATATGAATACCTGACCAATTCTCTGGAAATCTGCTTCCTTGTGGTCATCCACATCCTCTGGCTCTTACAGTCTTTTTGCCTCTCTCCTGCAATTGGGAAACAGAAGTTTGATATCAGTGTCCAAGTCAGGGATAATCACTCTGAAGTCTCTTACTCTCTGAATGTTGGTCCAGCTTTGGGTCTGTGTGTTAATCACCATCTGCTGCATGAGCAAGCTTTTCTGGTGAAAGCTCAGAGATGTACTAATTCATGAGTATAATAGAAAGTCATTAAAAGTCTGTTTAATAATTATGTCTATTTAGTAGAATAATATTAGTAGACTCTTCTCTATGGACTGTGACTTGTCTATCCACATGTTCCTAGGCATGATATCACTGTCAAGTATGGGCTCTATTTTGAGAAAGGAACCTTATATCCAATTAGAAAAGCTGTTGACTCACCGTTGCACCAGTGGGCATATCTTGCTGAGTCTGTTGTTACAGCTCCCAGGATTCTCAGGTGGGTAAAGTTGATAATCACTTTTCTCTTCAGGTATAATGCATAACATCCTCCAACACTGTGAAAGCCAGTCAGTCAAAAAGCTTTGAAGTCAATACCAATTCGATTTATCCATGTTTGTTTTACAGCCAACGTATGTAGTGTCTTCAGCAATGGGTTCTTACCATCCAGTTCTGGTGGCTAACCTGGAGCAGAGCAAATAGTCTTCTTGTTTGAGGGTCTGTGGGATAGCTGTTCAAGCAGCTTGAAAAAAGGCAGTTTTTCTGGCAATGGGGTTTTTATTAGCTATTCCATGGTATCTAGTAGGAGCAATGTTCCCTGTTATAGGGTAATTTTATTTTTTAATTTTTTAAAAAATTGTATTTATTTTTTATGCGTATGAATGTACTGTCTGCATGTAGGTTTGTGCACCCGTGTCGTGCAATGCTGTGGAAGTCAGAAGAGGGTGTCGGATTTCCCTGGAACTGGAGTCAAAGACAGTTCTCTGCCACCATGTGGGTGCTGGGGATCGAACCTGGGTCCTCTACAAGAGCAGTCAGCACTCTTAACCACTAGGCCATCTCTCCAGCCCAAGGGTAATTTTAATCTCTTTTATAACAAATACATATATATTTCATATACACACACTTTACAGTGGTAGGTTTGCCTATGACTGATGTCCAGTCATCTTTTCCCATGCTCCCTTCTCTGCCCTATCCTCTCATTCCCCACCCACATTCAACCCTTCCTACCACATTATTCTCATTTCCTCTTTTATATCACTAAATTCTATCTCCCATCCCATGAAAATTACCTTCCATGGCCGTTTACTAGTTTCCTGATATCTATGGATTTTCCAGTTGAAATATGAATTCTAAGGATCCACAACCAACATCCATGTATGAGAAAGAACATGCAGTATTTGTCTTTCTGGGTCTGTTTTACCTCACTTGGGATGATTGTTTCCAATTCCATTCATTTACCTATGAATTTCATAATTTTGCTTTTCTTAAGAGCTGGAAAATATTCCACTGTATAAATGTGTCACATTTCATTATGAAAATATACATGTTGATCAATGGAATAGAACGGAGGACACATATTTAACTTCACACACTTACAATACCTAATTTTTGACACTGGAGCAAAAAATATACACCGAGAAAAGAAAACATATGCATTAAATGGTCCTGGTCAAACCGGATAGCTAGAGGTAGGAAAATAAATATAGGTCTTTATCTCTCACCATGCACAAAGCTCAAATCTAAATGGATCAAGGAGCTCAACCTAAGACCTGATACCCTGCACATCATAGAGAAAAACATAGGGAATACACTGGAATTTATAGCCATAGAAAAGGACTTTCTGAACAGGATTCTTATAGCACAACTATTAAGTCCAATGATTGACTAGAAAGTCTCTGTATATCAAACCATCATGTGAGTAAAGAGGCAAATTTAGAATGAGGAAAATATCTTTTCTAGCTATTTGTCTGTCTGAAGGCTAATATCTAGAATATATAAAGAACTAAAAATTACTAACACCCCCAAATCCCCACCCAAATAACTCAACTAAAACCTGGAGCAAGTACTTATTTATAACCATGATAAACACAGTGGAGAATATTGCCAGTACATGCAGTGTTTAGGGAAGAAACAATAGAGGTGCCTAGTACTCAATATTAGTTTGAAAAAAGAAGGGGGTAAGTGTGTATATATATATATATATATATATATATATATATAT
>VZQC01000691.1:137239-334187 GCA_009823505.1 Rhizomys pruinosus | reverse complement strand
TGACAGGTTGTTTGTTCAATCAAGTTGATCAAATGAGTGTCCAGACTACATCGCTGTAGTTTCACCGTTCACTCCAATCGCAGCCTTTACATTCTACCACGCCCCCTCTTCCGCAGATTGTTCCCTAGGCTTAGAAAAGGGGCACAGGTGGATGAGAAGTAAAACTGTCCTCTCTCTCTGGAGCTGTTGACTTGGATTCTGGTCAATTCTGGCTGTTTCCTTTCATGGGCTGACAGTTTGTTCAGGAGTAACCTTTCGATCCTACTAATGAAGCACAAGCAATTAGATATATAGGTATTTAAGCAGCACTAATAGTTATGGTAGGTTACTTTGGCATAGATACATATGTTTGGATGATATGTTAATTCATGAATTACATTTTTACCCCCTGATAAATATAACAGGGTCTTACTGTGGCTTATGACATCTCCTAACCTGTAGAGGATGTAGGCTTGTGGAACTCTTATACACTGCTGATGACAGTGCCAACTAGTGCAGTCACTATGGAAATATGTGTGGAGATTCCTCAAGAAGTTAGACATAGATCTACCAAATGACCCAGACATACCACCCTCGGACATCCATATCCTACTACAGAGATGCCTGTTTAGTAATGTTCATTGCTGCTCTATTTGTAATAACCAAAAAGTAGAAATAACCTACATGTCCATCAGCTGATGAATGGATGGTGAAAATAGGCCATGCAGCTTCCTCTTAATACTAACAATTTCTAAAACAGGAATTTTAACTTAGAAACTTTAAACTAGATAGCTGTTAAAAATCAGCCAAAGTTTAATGCATTATAATTTGTACTCGTCACTGACCCAAGTAGTCTATTCATTATTGAAAAGAATACACTCCAGTGTTTAGTGCTTAAACTTTCAGTATATACAGGAGTTCACCATAGTGGCAAATACATGTCTTTATTGCTAATCTAAAAATTTTTGTCTGCAATTGAATTATTTACAAGAGCCAATGCCTCAGACTAGGATTACTTTTACAGAAACACAGATGAAAGATTTTTGTGTATATTAAAAATATAATACAATAATGTGTCAAATTTACATTGGAACTCAAGAAGAGTATATTTTAGTTTAGGAAATTTTATTTTCATACTTTTCAAGTGATAATTTTATCATCCACATAATCAAAATAATTTACTTTAAGGAATTAAGTTCAAATGTTCTTAATAAAATATGATAAAGAGATTTCTAACATGATGTTCTCTTAGTCATAATTAGAGCTAAATGATCATTTTACACACAGAGCTGGCCAGAACATGAGTAATAACACAGTACTGACAGCCAGAGTGCTTTCTCTTTTGAGGATTTAATTTTTTGCAGTTTAAATGGAGAAACATAAGAACGTGAATGCCTGTCTACTCATCTAATAGCTGCTTACCTACTGGGATGGACAGTGATTCTTTTTAATTAACTTAAACATTATCCACATTAAGTGTAGTTGTATGTCCATCACCTACTCTATTCGCTATGTGGTAAAATTTGAAAAGTCATTCTAGGTTTAAAACAGAAACCAAGTAGATCTATAAATTTGATATGCAACTTAGAAATTCCCAAGTTAAAACTGGAGAAATGTTGCTGTTAAGAGGAGGAGGCAAACCTCTCTCTCTTGACTTCTGTGCTCATTGTGAGATGTGAACCTCAGCTTTCTGCTCCAGCCCTGGCTACCATGCCTCCCACCACAGTGGACTCTAATTCCCTGGAACCATCAATGGTAAGCTCAAACAAACTCTTCCTTTTATAAGTTCCCTTCGTCATGGTGGTTTATCACAGCAACAGAAAAGTGACTAATACAGTTATTTGGTACCAGGAGTGGAGTGTTGGGTCGAAAGAACCTGACCATGTGGCTGTTTGGAGAAATGTGGAAAACTTTGGAACTTTAGGCTAGAAAAGCTGTTGACTACTGTAAGCAGAGATTAATGGGCCATTCTAGTAGAAGCCTGGAAGAAAGCATTGCTGCAAAAAATGTAGTTCCAGAGGAAAAGAAAGACGTAGGCAGCAACTGGGATATATTGGCAGAGAGCTGGCCACACTTTGCCCACAGCCCAAATGCTTGTCTGATGCTAAGTTGAAAAGCAATGGACTAATGTCTTTGGTGGCAGATATTTCAAGACAGCCTAATGTAGAAATGGTGGTATGTCTATTAATGGTGAATATTGTGCAGATCTACAGTGAAAAAGAGCAGATGGGGCAGAAAGAAATGCAGAATGTACAGTTTGGATCTGAAAAGTGCACTAGGAAGGTTAAAGGTGGGGCCAAGGCATGTGGAGGAGAGGATCCCTTTGATAAGGAGATTAAAGTGATTAAGGAGAGACCTAGATATTTACAAGTAAACAATGGAAAAGTGAGATTAAAGTGATTAAGGAGAGGCCTGGAGATTTACAAGTAAACAACAGAAACAGTACCTTCAGGGCAAGACCACAAGCAGTTAAACCTCCAACTTTTGGAAAGGAAAATATTGAAAGGGCAGAGAAAATTTGTGAATGCTGTTGAAGTAGGACAGGGTCCATCCCTAACTTGCAGCCAAACTCAGCAGTTTCATTCTGGTGGTGCTGGCTTTAGAGGCATAAAGGATGCAAGAGTGAAGTGGTCATCAGTTCTTCCTCAGTTTCAGAGAGCCACTGAGGCCAGGCAGAGTGTAGCAGGGGCATCCCCGAATAAAGAAGGCCCTGATAGGCCATTGCATGAAGCTGTGAATGTGAAGCTTGGTTGGTAGCAGAGACCCCAAGAAAATATTCGAGATGCCAGAGCTGTGGAAAGAATTACTGTTGGGTAGATTGACCATGAACTCTAGATCTCCTTGGTCCAAGTTGTTGGTTTTGCAATAAAAAGATTTATAGTCAGATATAGAAAGCCAATAAGCCAAAACTTTATTTAGAAGAGGAAGCATTTGAGAAACCAGAAGCATATATTCTGGGGAGCAGCATGAGCATCATGGAGAGTGAGGACTGGAATGCTCTGAAGGTATCAGGATGCTGCTCTCTGTGGGATTGTGGTTGCTTATGAGAGTGAAAGAATATTTAGTGAGGAACATTTGCCTAGGTTCATGTTTTATGATAAGTAAGAAATATAACAAGTTATGTAACCATACCTTGGGCACATACACATTTCAGTTTGAAGCTTTGGGGAATGTTTACTGGGACCAATTTTCCCCCAAAATTTCTCTTATAGGTAGAGAGCCATTAGTAGAAGGTCACATGCTAGTTAGCAATAATTTTAAGGTCTAGGAGGGCATCAGAGAACAAGGCCACTTCCTTTCTGATTAGACTAGAGGGGCAGACAGCTTGTCTTATTGTAGATAGAAAAAGGAAGGGTAATACAATGAAGGAAATGATTCCTGCCAAGCAAGACTTCATCATGATCAATCATGGTGGAAAAAGCTCAGAAGACCACCATGTTAGAATTTATTGTAAATGATATTTTTTCTTTCTTTCTTTCTTTCTTTCTTTCTTTCTTTCTTTCTTTCTTTCTTTCTTTCTTTCTTTCTTCCTTTCTTTCTTTCTTTCTTTCTTCCTTTCTTTCTCTGTTCGGTTAAAAAAGCTGTGCCTTTCCTGAGCTAATGGAAGCCATCTCAAGCTCTGACTCTAATGATATAAACATTATCTCTGTTAAGACTTTCTCTTGGGTAAGTTGGGTATGATTCCCATTTCATATAGAAGGAAATGTGTTAAGGGAAATTTTCATAAACTCTATGGGCTATTAATGAAAGAACCAGGATAAGAACTCAGTAAAACAAGTTGTTTGTTAGTGTAGAAAGCTTTTGCTGTCATGACATACCTTCTGTTAATAAAGTTTCTTAAAAATATAAATGTTATCACTTTCAGAGTTTTGGATTTCACATTGAGGTCTTTGATCCACTTGGAGTTGATTTTTTAAATTATTTTTTTATGTGTATGAGTGTACTGTCTGCATGTAGGTTGATGAACTCATGTTGTGCAATGCCTCGGAGGTCAGAAGAGGGTGTCAGATTCCCATGTGGGTGCTGGGAATCAAACCCAGGTCCTCTGAAAGAGCAGTTGGTGCTCTTAACCACTGAGCCATCTTTCCAGCCCCAAGTACCAAGCTGTCTTTATGACTATAGCCCTGTAATATAGTTTGAAGTCTGGTAAGGTGATCCCCCCTGCACTGCATTTTTCACTGAGGGTTGCTTTAGCTATTTGGGGTCTTTTGTTTTTCCATATGAATTTAAGGATTTTTATCCAAGTCTGTTCAAAAACAATCTACAAGACATAGTAATAGGAAAAGACTTCCTAAATCAAACAGCAGCTGCACAGGAAATAAGGTCAACAGCTGACAGGTGGGACCACATCCAACTCAAAAGCTTTTGCACAGCAAAAGAAACAATCAAGGTAGTGAAGAGAAAATCCACAGAGTAGGAAGAAACCTACATCTGACAGAGCATTAACATCCAGAATATATAAACTACTCAAAAAACAAAGAAGAAAACAAATGCTCACTCAAAAGATGGAGAAAAGAACTGAAATGAGACATCACAAATGAAGAAGTAAAGAAGATGGCTGAGAAACATCTTAAAGCTACTAACAATTAAGGAAATGCAAATGAAAACCACTCTAAGATATCATCTCACTCCTGTAAGACTGGCTAAGATTAAGAAAATGAAAGACAACAAATGCTGGAGAGGTTGTGGGGAAAGGGGAACACTAATCCACTTCTGGTGGGAATGTAAACTCCTACAACCACTGTGGAAAGCAGTGTGGAGAACCCTTAAAGACTCAAAATGAGTCTACCACCTGACCCAGCCATACCACTCCTGGGTAATATACCCACAAGACTCATCCTACCACAAAGATACATGCACATCTATATTTATTGCAGCTCTCTTCACAATATCAAAAAGATGGAACCAACCCTAATGCCCCTCAACAGACAAGTGGACAGCAAAAATGTGGTACATCTACACCATGGAGTTTTATGCAGTGGTAAAGAAAGATTACATCATGAATTTTGCAGGTAAATGGATGGAACTCGAAGCCATTATGCTAAGTGAAGTAACACAGTCCCCTCAAAACAAAAGGGGAATGGTTTCCCTCATTTGTGGATGCTAACACCAAATTCCCAGTTGAAGGGCAAGCTGAGCAACATTATTGTTATATTTCTTTCTATCTGAAAGCAACTGTGCTGTTATAATGTGAACCTCTTAATGGGCCCTAGAATTAACTTAATGGGCCCACTTATTTTCAGGCATGGTGATTAACATATATGGGTGGAAAGTATGTATTCATAATTTAGAGTAATATAAAATAAAAAGGAAAAATATGAGCTCCTAAACATATTTCAGAATTAACAGTTTATTCCCAGATGGCATAATTCTGGTACATATATGATATTTATACAGGCATATTTTTGAGCAACACAAATGGGAGGGAACAACAGCAACATAAGGACTGGGTCAAAGAACTGACTAATACAGTCAAATTCTGCCCAAAACAGCAAACCTCCACTTGGGGGGAAAAGAAAGGGGATTATGTCTAAATTGAACTGAAAATGATGTATGGAAATACACAAAACATCAATAAAAGTATTATATTGAAAATAGAAATGCTTGTAGAAAGTGTTTATTGTTCTTAGGCAACAAATTGAAACAACTAAAGGAAGTAACAATAGTGTGCTGGACGTGGTGGTGCACGCCTTTAATCCCGGCACTTGGGAAGCAGAGCTCTGTGAGTTCAAGGCCAGCCTGTTCTACACAGAGAGCTCCAGGACAGCTAGGACTAAAGGGAGACCCTGTCTCAAAAAGACAAAAAAAAAAAAAAAAAGAAGTAACTATAATAGTTTTGTAGGGTTGGGATGATTCCTGCTATATAATCAGGAGGACTGGAGTTCATATTGTCTACCATCCACATAAAAGTCAACACCAGGCAGTCACAGTATGCCTCTGTGACTCCAGTGTTGGTAGGGGAAGGGAGATAGGCAGAACCCAGGAGCTCACTGGCCAACTAGCTTAGTGGAATCCATCCATTCCAGATTAAGTGAGAGACCCTGTCCCCAACTAAGGTGGAGATTAATGTTGGAAGACACTCCACATCAATCTCTGGCCTCCATAAACATGTGTACACACATGTTTTTGTACCTGCATGCATATGCATACATATGCATATAACAGTAAATTTCTTTCATGATCTTGTGACTGTTAAGGAAACGATGATGGTTACTGAAGTTTGAATCCCTATAATTCTTTTAGGAATTATATGCTTTAAATTTATCATTCTACTAATTAATATGCTTTAAATTTATCATTCTACTAATATATTTGAAAAGGCTGAAAAGGAAGGAGATTTCTTTGAATCATCTCAAATACCCAAATACTAAGCTTTCGATAATGAATGTTTCAAACTGTGATAGACATAGCAGTGGGATTTGGAGAGCCCTCTTCATCTTTTCAGAGGGAACCATGGTGGAGGGGACGAGATATGTGGGTGCTTGGGGGGGGAGTTTGGCTGCTTGGTATACTCAGCGTCAAAGGAGCAGCTAGCCTTTGATTGGGTCAAGGCATGGAGCTTCCCTGTTCTTATCTTTTGAATAAGAAATTGACAAAAAGTCTGTAAGTCATTTTTTAGTTTTTCTACATATTTGCAATTGAACCTTACAGTTTTTACTTTGGTATAGGAGTTACATATAGCTGAGATTTCCAAAATTTTTGTCTTATAGATGAGAAACCAGTAGAGCCTAGAAATGAAATGCCCCCCCCCCCATGGGAGTCTCAGGGACACCTGAGAGCTAACTGAAAAGGCAGGCATTTGGAGTTCAGTGCTCTATCCATGAGGCAAGGCACCATTGCTTGTCACAGTTGTTTATATTTGGTTTAACAGCAGTTTTCATAGTGCCTCCTAAATGATTGAAATATATTTTGAAAAACCTGAATTGTTACAACTGCATTGTTACCTTTGTCTTTATTAGTAAAACAATCTTTTTTCTTGTTTACTCTGTTAAGTGCTAATGTAAATAACAGCTTTTATTTAGCATATTTTGCTGACTGTTTTTACACTTTTTGCTACCTCTAGCCTAACCATATTTGTCTGATTCTTTTGCAATTCTTCTAACTCTAAATTAACTGAATCTAGGATGTATTGTAAAAGGAACAGTACATCGGTGTTCCTATTTTTCAATTCTAATTAAAGCTTTCAATTCTTAGGCTCTTCTACTCAAGCTGCACAAGTGCTTTGCAGCTTACATGGGAGCAATTTTAACATAATTAAGATGATCTGATATTTCAATTGTTTGCTGAGAAACCTAGGGTATTGTCTTCATGTACTCATCAGTTTAGCTTCTACATACTATCCAGAAAAATTCTCATTTCTCTAGTCTTATGACTGATAAAAATTTATTTTTATTCTTGAGGTGCTCATTTAAATTATTTTTTATAACACTTACTGATTACTTGCTTTAGACTATAATTCTGTTGTAAATAAGATAAATGATTCCAAGAAAAGTCATTTATTGTTTTCAAGGCTTTTATTTTCTCAGTGCAGGCATAGAGGAGAAGCATTGTCCCTTGGGTATGAGTTTCATAGAGGCAGCAAACTTGCTTCTGTCAAACTACCTCATTTGTCTCCTGATCGAAGAATGGAGATGTCCACTGGAATGGTTAATCTTGAGTTGGTTAACTTGTTGGGATTTAGAATTGCCTGGAAAGAAACACTGGAGCATGTCTGTGTTGGAGTTTCCAGGTTGGGTTAAATGAAGTGGAAAGACCTATCCTAAATATGGACAGTACCATTCTTTTGTCTAGTATCCTGACACAAAGGAGAAAGTGAGATGAGCATCCTCAAGCTCCAGATATCATGCCTTCTCTGCCGTCATTCACTCTATCTCCTGTATCTTTAAACCAAAAGAAAGCCATCCTTAATCTGCTTTTGCAGTAACAAGAAAAGTAAGCAATTCACCACCCTTTCAGGGCCACATCAGCACAAGAGTGGATAGGCTTGCTTGTGCAATTGATTCTCCATAGTGAGTGATTTCAGAAAGTAAGTGGGCAACTATCTCACCCAATCATTGCACTCTTCTACTTTGGCCAGTCTTTGATACCTGTGTCTCAGGAGCAGTGGCCACTCAAGACAAGAGACAGTACTTGATCTATTGATGGCAATGGGGGTTAAGCAGGCTCAGTTCCAGTACAACTAAAAAGTAGATTTGTCTGATTCTACATATTGAAACCCTTAACTTTCTGGAACAACAAGGTAAGAAGTTATAAGATAACTAACTGAATCAACAACTACAAAGGAGAAAGGGGAACGGAAGTGGGAGTTTCCAAAGGTAATTGTTTTTCTGACTTCATACAAAAAACAGCCAAAGGCTTCACAAAAAATCTGATTTCTCAGCTCAGGGTCAGGGTCATTGTTTTGATTCACATGTAAAATATGTCTCACAGGCTGCAGGCTTTGGCATTAGAGGCTCCTCACACTTTCTCTGGTGCCAGCTTCAATGAACACCCAGGCTCTGTTGCATTAAGTATAGCAACAAGTGAGTGCAGTGTCCAAGCTGCCTCTGAGCTACTTGGGGAAAAGAGGCTGGAGTATTCTGAACTTAAAGGAAGCCCAGGCAGCATAGATAGACCCTGTAATTCTTTATTTATGCTTTAGTTTTATTATTTTACTCTATGTGTATGAGTATACTTCCTGCATGCACACAGCAGAAGTCAGAAGAACCCTTGTAACCTGAGTTATGGATGGTTGTTAGTGGCCATTTGGGTGCTGGGAACTGAACCTGGGTCCTCTGAAAGAACAACCTATGCTCTTACCTGCTGAGTCATCTCTCTAGCCCCAAGACCCAGTCTTAGAAACAGTTATTATACAGAAGAGGGCAGCATCCTGTCACTGGTCAGAGCTTTATCAGCGTTCCCCTTCTTTATAAGTACCTGTCATTATTCATTAACTCACAAGAACAGTTAAAAACAGGAGCAACAGATGTTGTTGAACTCACCAAACTGCACTTTTCGTCAGTTGAATCTCACCTAGTTTCAAATGGGAACAAGATGTTCTTTCTGCCATGGATGTTCTGTTAATTTCTAATACCTGCAATTTTCTAAGTTCAGTAGTATATAAAAAGGCATGAAATACCCACTAAACTATGTTTCTATGAGGGCAAGACCTTCCTTTGATGAAGTATAATAGTTTTTAGGAATAGATAATGACTACTTAACAGTGATCCAGATGTCTCCACAAAAGAAAACAACGGAAACACTGAACTGGATAGCTGGAAAGAATCAGTAATTTTCCATGAACCTATTAAAGAAAACAATGAATGAAACCTTATTCGCAAGTCATGAACTTTCCCCCCTCATTAACCTTATTATCAACAAAGCCTACACTGCAGAGTCTAATGACTTTTGACTTTTTTTAATATTTTGTACAAGATTATCAAATCTAGACCCGTGTCCCCCACCCTATACCCCCACCCCACCAGAGCTCATGTATTCTGCCAAAAATGCTTTTCATCTCTTTCTCAGTCTTTCTCAAAATTCTCCATGTGGAAGTTGACTGTTTTGAGCAGAAGTTCACTGTTTCAGTCAGTTCTTTGATGCAGTCCTTTCTGTTGTTGTTGTTGTTGTTGTTGTTGTTGTTTTTGTTGTTGTTGTTTCCAATATGCATCACTCCCAACTGCTTGGACAAAAGCTCAAGGGGCCGTGCACAAGAAATACTTACAACTAGGTAATTGGCACTAGCATCCACAGATGAGGGATACCATTCATCGTTTGTTTTTCTGGGACTGTGTTACTTCACTCAGCATGATGTCCTCTAGCTCCAGCCATTTTCCTGCAAAGCTCATGATGTCGTCTTTCTTTACTGCTGCATAGAACTCCATTGTGTAGATGTACCACATTTTCTCTATCCACTCGTCAGTTGAGGGGCATTTAGGTTGGTTCCAGCTCCTTGCTATTGTGAAGAGAGCTGCAATAAACATGGCCGTGCATGTATCTCTGTGGTGGCGTAAGTCTTGAGGGTACATGCCCAGGAGTGGTATGGCTGGGTCGGGTGGCAAGTTCATTCCAAGTCTTCCAAGGGTTCTCCACACTGCTTTCCATAGTGGCTGTACGAGTTTACATTCCCACCAGCAGTGGATGAGTGTTCCCCTTTCCCCACAACCTCTCCAGCACTTGGTATCATTTGTTTTCTTGATCCTAGCCAGTCTTATTGGAGTAAGATGATATCTTAAAGTGGTTTTCATTTGCATTTCCTTAATGATTAGTGATGTTGAGCAGTTCTTGAGGTGTTTCTCAGACATCTCTAATTCCTCGCTTGTGAAGTCTCTGTTCAGTTCTTTGCTCCATCTATTGAGCGGGTCATTTGTTTTCTTTCTTCTTTGTTTTTTGAGTAGTTTATATATTCTGGAAATCAATGCTTTGTCAGATGTTTCTGCAGTGAAGGTTTCCTCCCACTCTGTGGGATTTCTCTTCACTTCCTTGATTGTTTCTTTTGATGTACAGAAGCTTTTGAGTTTAATGAGGTTCCATTTGTCAATTGTCGATCTTAATCCTTGCACAGCTGCTGTCTCATTTAGAAAGTCTTTTCCTACTCCTATATCTTGTAGTCTGGTGCCAGCTTTTTCTTCTATTGCCTTCAGAGTTTGGGGTTTCACTTTGAGGTCTTTAATCCATCTGGAGTTGATTTTTGTACAGGGCGAGAGGTAGGGCTTTAATTTCATTCTTCTACAAGTGGTGATCCAGTTTTGCCAACACCACTTGCTGAAGATGCTGTCTTTGTTCCATTGTGTCTTCTTTGACCCCTTGTCAAATATGAGAAGGCTAAAATTGTATGTGCTCAAGTTTGGATCTTCAGTTTTGTTCCATTGGTCAACAGGTCTGTTTTTGTGCCAGTACCAGGCTATTTTTATGACTAAAGTTCTGTAGTATAGTTTGAAGTCTGATATAGAGATCCCCCCTGTGTTGCTCTTTTCACTCAGGGTTGTTTTGGCTATTTGGGTTCTTTTGTTTTTCCAAATGGATTTAAGGACTTTTTTTTCCCAAGCCTGTGAAGAAACTCTTGGGGATTTTAATTGGGATTGGGTTAAATCTATACAAGTTTGGGTAGAATGGACATTTTTACTATGTTAATTTTCCCAATCCATGAGCATGAGAGGTTTTTCCATCTTCTGATGTCTTCTTCAATTTCTTTCTTTAAGGGTTTAAAATTTTTGTTGTAGAGATCCTTGGTGTCTTTGGTTAGGTTTGTTCCTAGGTATATGACCTTTGATTTTTCCTTTCTATTACTTTCATATACTTTTTCATGTATTCATTCTGGTTTTCCTCTTATTACAGTTATGATAACTGAAGGACTAGTTTCGAGAACATGAAGATTTTGCAGGAAGCACCCTATCATGCTCTTTTTTGCTGTTTAATTAAGTAATGTCACATGACTGCAATTTGAATGTAAATTAATGTAAAGAATAACAGGGAAAGCTATGAAACAGCATTTTCATGAATTTATAGTAGTGACTACCATTTACTAAGATTCTGGATTATATTCCTGGATCCAGCACCTCCCTGTGTGCATACATCATACTATGTGCCACGCATAGCTCAAACAAGTAAATGAAAATCCCAAATATGCATGCATCATGAGTAAGTTCTAAGATGGCCTCTAATGCTCCTGACTTCTTGGCATTCACCCCTGAACATAACCTCCTTTTCTTGAGTATAATCTGGACCAGTGACTGAAGATAATAGGTAATCATCTCACCCAAGGTGACAGCAGAGCAGCATACTGCAGCCTCCAGCTTACTCATTCACTAGCTTGCTTTCTCTTACTCAAGTCAGCTGTCATTCTATGGGCTGTATGTGGCTGAGGAAGGCCACAAACCCACAACCAGGAAAGAGCTGATGTCCTTACTCCATAACACCATTAGAACTGAATCCTGCTAATGAGAAACAAATCCCGACCTCAAGCTTCAGATAAGGTCACAGGACCATAGCCACAGGCCACAGCCTTTACCTAAAGCATAAGGTACTGAGCAGTGGGCACTTAGCCAAATGAGGTCAGCACCTCCTGATGTAAAGGTATCTGAAAGAAATGTTTTATAGTACAACATTTTTAGGTAATTTTATCAAATACAGAAAACATAATTTGGCCAGGTGTAGTAGTACACCTGTAACCCCAGCACTCAAGAAGCAGAGGCAAGCAAATCTTTGTGAGTTCAAGGCCAATCTGGTCTACATAGTGAGTTCCAGGACAGTAGGAGTTACAGGGAGACCCTGTCTCAAAAAGACCAAAAAAAATAAAACAGATAATTTATAAACATTAAATTTAAGCAGTGAGGAGCAGTTGGGAGTTCTAAGAGGTATGGTCACGGAAGAACCCCCTTATATACAAATATTTATATGTATATATGTATAGGTGTATATACACACATATATGATCTCAGTGAAATCCATTTCTTTGGATACTAACCAAAAATTTCCACCCAAAAGAAAAGAAAATAAAGGTAGGTAACATGGATGGAGGGAATTATATTATGGTCCTACACAAGACAGGTAATGAGGAGGTTCCTCTCTGGCCACATTTAAGACTAGAGGTATTATGCATGAGGGTGAATTTTATGCTGTGACTTGCCAAAAACAAATCACTGAAGCCAATAGCATAGACAGAAATAGAACTCAGCTCTCTGAACTTTCAATTTCTTGTTGAATCACAGAGAACATTCCTTTCCTATTAGTTCACCTTTATAAGGTGTTTCACTGATGAAAAGTGCTATTATTACTTTGGAGACTAAAAAAAATCTAAGACAAAAACATTTCTAAAACAATTATAATTGATTATGTCATCCCTGTACTTTAAGCTGCTGAAGTTCACCAAATTATAGTGCAACTAATAAATGAAGATAGTACTTCATTAAAGACTTTAGACATTTTCTGAAATGAATTAAAATTAACAAAAGGATCTAAAGGGTGAAATGTAGATCTTCTGCAAAACACTTTTCTCCAAAGTGTTCAAAAGCCTAAGTGATTAACACAGGGGTTGATTAGTAGGATTTTTTTTAAAAGATTTTTTTAATTTTATTTTTTTTTGTATGTGTATGAGTGTACTGTCTGCATGTAGGTTTGTGCACCCGTGTCGTGCAGTGCCTAGGAGGTCAGAGGAGGGTCTCGGATACCCTTGGAACTGGAGTTCTCCTGGAATTGGAGTTACAGACGGTTCTTAGCCACCATGTGGGTGCTGGGGATCGAACCCAGGTCCTCTGCAAGAGCAGTCGGTGCTCTTAACCACTAGGCCATCTCTCCAACCCGATTAGTAGGATTTTTCCACATCGTTTATGTCCAGAAACTCTTGACTTTTTGTAGTTTATGTCTGTATAGGAAAACAGAAGGAAAGCTCAGTTAACTCAGCTGACACTGCCATCTTCCTTATGTGAAAATGGTACTAGTAGGATGCATACTATTAATTTTCTTAATGCGGATAAAAATTTCTGGTCAAGTAGTAATTAGTACTGGCATTGACAGTAGTTTTGGACATATTTACTTCTTGAATTCTATTAAAGTATCATTAGCCTCATTTAGGTAAATGAGGAAAACAGAACAGACAATTTGCCACACAACTAGGAAATCCATTTCATTTAGTCTGTTTCTATTTATTTTTCTCATCTCTCTCTCTCTCTCTCTCTCTCTCTCTCTCTCTCTCTCCCTCCCTCCCTTCTTCTCTGTATAGTTGGGATGAGAGAGAGAGAAGTGAGAAAGAGAAATAAATATATTTATCTCTTAGATAATGTTTACCTCTCTTCTTATGGTGTGATGACAAACAGAAAGCTCGTCAATCTGGATTGACGCTTTAGAAATTTGGGCTTCGTCCTTGGAGGAATAGCCATGGAGTGATGCCACAAGCTTACATCCCTACAGGTTAGAGGATGTTATTTAAGCCACAGAGACCCTGTCATATTTTAACAGGAAAAAATGTAATTCATGGATTACAATCACCAACAATTGTGTCTAACCAAAGTAACTACCAATATTATGCTGTTTAAATACCTATATATCTAATTGCTTGTGCCTATTAGTAGGATCGAAAGGATTCTCTGGACAAACTGTCAGCCCCTAAGAAGGAAACAGCAGAATTGACCAGAGTCCAAGACAACAGTTCCAGAGAGAGTGGACTGTTTTACTCTCATCAACCTGTGCCCCTTTTCTAAGCCCTAGGAAACAACCTTGGACGGAAGAGGGGGCGGTGTGGTTAGAGATGTAAGGGCTGCGATTGGGGTGACTGTTGAAACTACAGCAATATAAAAAAAAAATTTTTGATTGAAATAAAAAAACCCCTCACCCCTGTGGGATGGTGGGGCTGCGGGCGGGAGGGGAAGCCGCTATAATACCGTTGGGGCTCCGACACCCCCGGCCGGCAAATGTTTGGTTTTTGCTATCGAAGGACTTTGACTTTGTACGTGTCCATGGAAATCCCTATCAATACTTTTACAAAAACTAAAATGAAACAAAATGAATGAGAAAGCTGCGGGACAGGTTAAGGCCGAATAGCAATGATCTGAGATTGGGGTGGGGTGGTGGGAGGGGAAGGGGAAATATTCCTGAACACTCGCATTGGAAACTGAGTATGAAAACGCACAAAGCTATCAATAACAAATGTAAAAAAAAAATAAAATAACAATTTTTTTTTTTTTTTTTTTTATTTAATTTTTAAATAATAAATAGAATATTTCCTGTCAAAAAAAAAAAAGAAAAAAAAGAAATTTGTTCTAAGTGCCCTCCGAGAAAGCCAGCCTGCTATGAACACATAGTTTCAATGCATTCAGCCTAATGTGTCCTCTCCACCTCCCTTCTCTTCCTCCTTCTCTCTTCATCTACATAGTCTGTCTCATCCTCTTCCTCTTTCTCCTCCTTCTTGTTTTTCTTGTTCTTGTTTCTCTTCCTCCTCTTCCTCCTCCTCCTCCTCCTCCTCATATTATCAGCCTATGATGACCATGAGAATGATCCATCCACATATAGTTACTTTTCCATATGCTGTCTTCCTTCTTAGATGGTTTAATATTTCTCACCTGTTGCTACTTAGTTTGGGGCAGTCTTCTCCACTATACTCTGCTGTCTTGAAAGGTATGATCAAATTAGTATTAAACTCCCAAATTATAGAAATGAAAACAATATAAGGCAAATAAAAGTATTTATTTGCTAGGAATCAGGCAGTTTTTGTGGAAATACCCTCTAAAGGGATGGACCTTAGTTTGACATCACTTATGGAGAATGCTATAGTAATGCATCTGTTTATCCTCTACATGAACATACCAAATAACTTTTAAAAGACTTTAATTTTTCAGAAATATGTTTTCTAAAAGTTATTCTCAAACTTTCTTTTATAATATATGTTATCAATATGTCTGGAAAAGCATATTCTATCTATCTATCATCTATCTATTATCTATATATCATATATCTATATATCATCTGCCTTTAATTTTTGCCCATGAAACAATTAATTAAAACAGCTGCTAAAATTATGTAAGCTTACAAAATATTTACACACTTTGAGATCTCTCTTAGAACATATTTCAATTCACCAAAATTCCTTTCTATGCAAAAATGTACATTTTATATATTTAGCATATATTGAAACATTACCTACTATCTGTAGTAAGACCTATAGAATGGCCTCATCCTCCAAAAGACTCCAACCCCCCAACAAGAAGTCTAAACCAACTAACCAAGCCAAAAGTAAGCAAACCAATAACTGAACAACTCTCCTCCCTGTCTCTGTCTGTGACTTGCTTCTGTTTCAGTCTCTGTTTCTCTATCAGTTCTCTCTGTCTCTTCCCTCCCTCCATATATAGATAATTTATCCTTTGTTTTTCATTTCCTGTGTTCTGTTATTTACTTATTGTCTGAGTGTCTTCTGGCTGATTTTTTTTCCCTTTATGGAATAAAGAAGCTTTCTTTTTCCATCAGAAAGCATGCTACCTTATTCCCATGGAGCTGGTATTGGATTAATATCCAGAGGAACAAGACACACCAGGAGCAACTTCTCTCAATTATGAGAATTATTTGTCCATTTTCCCATAGTCAAATCCCACTGTAGGCAGCAGATCTTAGTCGTCTCATCATATCTTCATGGATACACGTATCTAGCATCTCATCAACATCTTTGTATCTACATGTGTTGAGAGTAAAGTAAAATTATATTAGAACTTTTTAGCTTATAAATTTCTTAAAATTTCCAAGGTAGGCTTGAACTAATCCAATTTACAATCACACAGTATATTATAAACCATGTCCAATAATATCCTGGATCCTTTTATAATTTTTTTTAAATTTTATTTGATGTGTTTGAGTGTTATGCCTGCAGGTATGTAAATACAACTGTGTCATGGAATGTCTACAGAGGACAGAAGAGGGTGTCAGATTCCCTGGAACTGGAGCTACAGATAGTTGTTAGGTGCCATGTGGGTGCTAGGAACCAAACCTGGATCTTCTCCAAGAGCAATCAGTGCTCTTAAGTACTGTGGCCCCATATCCTGAGTACTGAGAACAATTTTGTCCTTTTGTATTCTCCCAGACACCAAGAGTCATGGATACTTTGGTTCTAAATCCTAGAAATATTACTTTCTCTCATCCATGTATTCATTTCTTCTGTTTTGTCTTAGTCTACAGCATTGGTCCTTATTGATTCTCACTTAACTAAGCACAGTAATCAATATGTATTTTTATCTCTTTGCTCCCAAACCTCATTTCCTGAGAATAAGGTAGAAAAGGGCAATTAAGTCCCAGTGATGGTGAAAATGATCTACAAATCATATGCTTATGAATGAGTAATAATTGATTCAACTGTCAATATTGTCTACACAGCCATTTTATGAGGAAAACACACACAATTCTAAAAGGCACTCATATACTACTAACATGGCAGAAAGAAAGAGAAATCTTTTTTTCTTTTTCTTTTTCTTTTTTGTCTTTTTGAGACAGGGTTTTCCTTTAGTTCTAGCTAGCCTGGAACTAACTATGTAGATCAGACTAGACTTGAACTCACAGAGATATACCTGCCTCAGCCTCCCAAGTGCTGGGATTAAAGGCGTGCACCACCATGCCAGGCAGAAAGAGAAATCTTTGCAAGAATCATTATTCCTTTGACTCAGAATCTGTCCAACCTTGTGGGCTTGTTTACATCCAGTCACCCTTCAATATGTCTGACTTATATTGGCTTCATGTAAATCCTCCTCAGACTTCCTTGAGACTTAGGTCAGTGCCTGTTGACTTCCTTGATCTCTCTTCATATGTTATGTACATTATATTACGTATAATGTTCTCGCTTAGGGTATGACAAGGCTGGTTGATATTTACCTTTGTTTTATTTATTGATAAAAACAAATGTGAGAAAGTTTTGAAAGGTGTGGTATAGAAGAGGAAGAAAAGATGAAGGAGAGGAAGGAATGAAATAAGAAGGGAAGAAATGAAGGAAAATGATATTGGGATCTGGGTTGAATAACTCTGGGACTTCAACCTATTTTGTGTGTATTTATTTCTATCATAATAATTTATCTTAATCTTTGAAGATCTTATATTTGTAAAATCTATTAAGATTCTCATTGATAATAATTCACTGATTATGAATCATTAGGACTGAAGTGAAACATTAAAATGCATCTTTTTTTAATAGCCTATTTATTCTTCAAATAAAATATGATTCATATTTTACTTCTATCAAATTAGAACATATTATAGAATTGCTCTTTAATATGTGGTAACTGTACAGAATACAGCACTATAAAAAAGGAAATACTACTCGGGAGGTAGGAGCAGGTGGATCTTTGTGAATTAAAGGCTAGCCTGTTCTACATAGTGAGCTCCAGGCCTGCCGAGACTAAAGGGAGACCCTGTCTCAAAAATACAAAAAAAAAGGAAATACTGCTTTACATTCCTAAATTACATATTAATTTTATGTATGTTTTAGTGTACTTTTTAATAGTAGCAGCAGGTACTATATTTACTGAAAAGAAAAATAAAATTACTCAGTTGCCTCACAAATAAGGATTTGGTGCTAGGATCCACAAATGAGGGACACCATATGTCATTTGTTTTTTGGGGACTTTTTCTGGGACTTTCTGTGTTACTTCACTTAGCATAATGGCTTCTAGTTCCGTGTATTTACCTGAAAATTTCATGATCTTCCTTTACTGTTGCATAGAACTCCATTGTGTAGATGTACCACATTTTTTTATCCACTCCTCAGTTGAGGGATACTTGGGTTGCTTCCAGCTCTTCACTATTGTGAAGAAAGCTGTGATAAGCATGGTTGTGTGGGTATCTTTGAAATAGGGTGAGTCTTGTGGGTATATATTCAGGAGTGATAAGACTGGGTCAGGTGGTAGGTTCATTTTGAGTCTTTAAGAGTTCTCCATACTGCTTTCCATGGGGGTTGCATGAGTTTACATTCCCTATGTAATTTAGGAATGTAAAGTAGTATTCCTTTTTACCTGCATGCAGCTCTACTGTTAAAATATGAATCCCTAAACATGTTTTGAAATTAACCTATAGCTTATCTTCGGACGTTGTAATTTTGGTATTTGTGTGGAGTACATATGTGAATATTTTGGAGCAATATAAAATTAAAGGGAACAACAACAACAAAAGACTTGTTCAAAGAACCTACCCAAACAGTAAACTTCTGCATCAAGAATTTTTTAAAAAGACTGTGAAAAAGATGCAAGACATGTAGGGCAGAAGGCAGGAGCTCTGGCAGGGTGGAAGGGCCTGAAAGGGGGAATGGGTCTAAAGTAGATTAAGAAATGATGTATGGTGGGCAGGAACCTGGGTCGCAGGGGAGACGCCATAATGCGCCAGGCCAGGTACACAGCTCTACAGCTCTAGGCGGGGTCTGGCGGGGGGCAGCTGGGAGAGGGTCTCGCTCTGAACCTGTCTACGGGGTCCCCGGCCCAGAGGGACCGGGGCGCGGGCTAGATCAGTCACACAATACCCCCCCCCCCGTGTGCCAAGTGAATTGCTAAGAATCCAAGTGGTCTTCCTTTTGGAGAACCTTCAGAACAGAAAGAGAAGACTAACTTAGGCTTCCAACATTCAATATATACACAAAACTGAAAACCTGAAACCTAGCCAAGTCAATACACCATAAAAAAAAAAGCATCGGAAGGAGGCAAGCAAAACCATCCGCTAATATAGTGAAAAGTCGTTTGTGACTTGAACCACAAAAGGGAAATCCATATGCCAGGGACACGACGAAGGGACAACATGGGAAAGGCACAGGATACTCCCACACCAGGCCCTACCAAACCTGGAGGAGATAGCCACAATGGGATCCCCTTGGAGGAGACCCAAGGAACAGAGCTTAGACGAATAATTGCAGACATACGCAGAGAAATTAAAGAAAATAAAGAAGAAGTCATGGAACTAAAGAGAGAGAATGAAAAACTCAAAAAGGACCTAGAGGGATACAATGACAAACTTCGGAAAGAACTAAAGGAACAGAATGACAAACTCCAGAAAGAACTAGAGGGAGAAAAAAACAAACTCCGAATGGAAGTAGAAACACTGAAAAAGGAAGCCAACCAAAGAAGAAAGGAGCACCAAGAAGAGATTGAGAAGCACAAAGAAGAGATTGAGAAGCTCAAAAAGGAAATGGAGGTACTAAAGAAAACACAGGAGGAAACAAAAAAGGAATTAGAACACTCAGTCAATCAAGAAGAAAGAAAAGGAAAAAGCCTCAGAAGTAGAATGGAGGAAGCAGAACAAAGAATATCAGACCTGGAAGATAACACAGAGCAATTAAAAAGCTCAAATAAAGATTATGAAAAATTTAAAAATACACAAAAGTGGAACAACCAGGAAATATGGGACACTATGAAAAGACCAAACCTCCGCATCATAGGAATAGAGGAAGGAGAAGAATCTCAAGAGAATAGTATTGATCAGATCTTCAACAGAATAATAGATGAAAATTTCCCCAAACTAAAAATAGACAAGCCCATACAAATACAAGAAGCACATAGGACCCCAAATAGACAAGATCAGAAAAGAAACACCCCACGCCATATCATAGTTAAAATGCTAGATGCCCAAAACAAAGACAAAATTCTGAGGGCCACAAAAGAAAAACAAGTCACATACAAAGGGAAACCCATCAGAATTACAACTGACTTCTCGCCTCAAACCATGAAAGCAAGAAGAACATGGAGCAAAGCATTCCCTGTGTTAAGGGACTATGGATGCCAACCCAGAATACTTTACCCAGCAAAAATGTCGACTATACTTGAAGGAGAGAGAAAAATCTTCCATGACATAAACAAGATGATGGAATACATGTCTGGAAAACCAACTCTTCATAAAATACTTGAAGCAATTCAAAGGGCAGAAGAGAGGAGCAACAATCCTCAAACACCTAGGAAAAGAAACTAACAAAAACATAACCATAGGAGCAAAATCAAAGGCTAGAAGTCCAAATGGATAATAAAGTGAAAGGAAGCAACATCCATCTTTCAATTGTAACCTTAAATATTAATGGGCTAAACTCCCCAATCAAAAGGCATAGACTGGGAGAATGGATTAGGAAACAAAACCCATCTATATGCTGTCTACAAGAAACCCATCTCAATTTCAAGGATAGGCACCAACTTAAGGTGAAGGGATGGAAGAAAGTATTCCAAGCAAATGGTACCAAAAAGAAAGCGGGTGTGGCTATTCTAATATCAGACAAAATAGACTTCAAAGCAAAAGAAATCAAAAGAGACAAAGAGGGCCATTACATCCTTATTAAAGGAACAATTGACGATGAAGATTTCACAATCATAAATATATATGCACCAAACATCAGTGCACCAAACTTTATAAAGACAATTCTTCAGGATCTCAAGGCACAGATTAACCCCAGCACACTAATACTAGGGGACTTCAATACCCCATTAAGTCCTCTAGACAGATCAACAGGACAAAGGATAAACAGAGAGACATCTGAACTAAATGACACAATACACCAAATGGACCTCACAGACATCTACCGAATATTTCACCCAAACACCAGAGAATACACTTTCTACTCAGCACCTCATGGAACATTCTCCAAAATAGACCATATACTGGGACACAGGGAAAAACTCAACAAATATAAAAAGGTTGAAATAATCTCATGCATTCTATCAGACCACAGTGCAATAAAACTCAATATCAACACCAGAATAAACCCTACAACCTACAGGAACACATGGAGACTAAACAACACTCTCCTGAATAATGAGTGGGTCAAGGAAGAAATAAAAAAAGAAATAAAAACATTCCTGGAACTGAATGACAATGATAAAACAACACAGCAAAATCTATGGGACACTCTTAAAGCAATCCTAAGAGGGAAGTTTATAGCTCTAAGTGCCCACATTAAAAAAACAGAAAGAGCACAAGTGAACGATCTAACACTGCAGCTAAAAATACTTGAGAGACAACAACAAATGAACCCTAAACGGAGCAGACAAGAAGAAATAACAAAAATCAGAGCAGAGATCAATGAAATAGAAACAAAGAAAACCATACAAAAAATCAATGAATCCAAAAGTTGGTTCTTTGAGAGAATAAACAAGATAGACAGACCTCTAGCCCAGTTAACCAAAAGAAAGAGGGAACAACTCCAAATCAATAGAATCTGTGATGAAAGGGGAAATATCACAACAGACAATGAAAAGATCCAGACAATCATACGGGACTACTTCAAAAACTTATATTCTACTAAGTTTGAAAACCTAGAAGAAATGGATGAATATCTGAAATCCTGGGAATCACCAAAGCTCAACCAAGAAGAGATCGACAGCCTAAACAGACCAATAGTACAGGAAGAAATCGAAGATGTAATAAGTAGCCTCCCAACCAAAAAATGCCCAGGCCCGGATGGATTCACGGCAGAATTCTATAAAATATTTCGTAAAGACTTACAACCATTACTACTTAAATTGTTTAGAAGGATACAAATGGAGGGACTTCTCCCAAATTCCTTCTATGAAGCCAGCATTACGCTACTACCAAAACCAGGGAAAGATACAACCAAAAAGGAGAACTATAGACCCATCTCCCTAATGAACACAGATGCCAAAATTCTAAACAGGATTCTGGCAAATCGCATACAGACTCACATCAAGAAAATCATCCACCATGACCAAGTTGGATTCATACCAGACATGCAGGGATGGTTCAACATACGAAAATCAATAAACATCATCAAACATATCAATGGACTGAAGGACAAAAACCACGCCATCATCTCAATTGATGCGGAGAAAGCCTTTGACAAAATCCAGCACCCTTTCATGTTTAAAGTCCTGGAGGGAATTGGTCTGGAGGGATCATTCCTCAATGTAATCAAAGCCATATACAGAAAACCCACAGCCAATATCATCCTAAATGGGGAAATGACAGAAGCATTCCCCTTAAAGGTAGGAACTCGGCAAGGCTGCCCCCTGTCACCACTCCTCTTCAATATAGTGCTAGAAACCCTAGCTAGGGCAATAAGGCAAGAAAAGGAAATTAAAGGAGTTCTAATTGGAAAAGAGGAAGTCAAGCTATCCCTTTTTGCTGATGATATGATTGTCTACCTAAGGGATGCTAAGAACTCCACCAGAAAACTCCTAGAAACGATTAAGAGCTTTGGTAAAGTGGCAGGATACAAAATAAACCTAGAAAAATCAGTAGCCTTTCTGTACACCAACAACAAGCAATTGAAGAAGGACTACAAGGAGACCTTCCCACTCACAATAGCCTCAAAAACAATAAAATACCTAGGAACAAACCTAACCAAAGACACCAAGGATCTCTACAACAAAAATTTTAAACCCCTGAAAAAGGAAATTGAGGAAGACATCAGAAGATGGACAAACCTCCCATGCTCATGGATTGGGAAAATAAATATAGTAAAAATGTCCATCCTACCCAAACTAGTGTACAGATTTAATGCGATCCCAATCAGAATCCCCAAGAGTTTCTTCACAGGCCTGGAAAAAAAAATCCTCAATTTCATTTGGAAAAACAAAAGACCCCGAATAGCCAAAGCAACCCTGAGTGAAAAGAGCAATACAGGGGGGATCGCTATACCAGACATCAAACTATACTATAGGGCTATAGTCATAAAGACAGCCTGGTACTGGCACAAAAACAGACCAGTTGACCAATGGAATAAAACTGAAGATCCAAACCTGAGCTCATACAATTTCAGCCACCTCATATTTGACAAGGGGGCCAAGAAGACACAATGGAAGAAAGACAGCATCTTCAGCAAGTGGTGCTGGCAAAACTGGATCACCACTTGTAGAAGAATGAAATTAAACCCCTACCTCTCACCTTGTACAAAGGTCAACTCCAGATGGACCAAAGACCTCAACGTGAAACCCCAAACTCTGGAGGTGATAGAAGAGAAGCTTGGCAGCAGACTACAAGACATAGGTGTAGGAAAAGACTTCCTAAATCAGACAGCAGCTGCACAAGAAATAAGATCGACAATTGACAAATGGGACCTCATTAAACTCAAAAGCTTCTGTACATCAAAGGAAGCAATAAAGGAAGTGAGGAGAAGACCCACAGAGTGGGAGGAAACCTTCACAGCAGATACATCTGACAAAGCATTAATTTCCAGAGTATACAAGCTACTCAAAAAACAAAGAAGAAAGAAAACAAATGAATCATTCAAAAGATGGAGCAAAGATCTGAATAGAGACTTCACAGAGGAGGAGTTAGAGATGGCCGAGAAACATCTTAAGAAGTGTTCAACATCTCTGATAATTAAGGAAATGCAAATTAAAACCACTCTGAGATATCACCTTACTCCAATAAGACTGGCTAGGATCAGGAACATGAATGATACCAAGTGCTGGAGAGGTTGTGGGGAAAGGGGAACACTCATCCATTGCTGGTGGGAATGTAAACTTGTACAGCCACTATGGAAAGCAGTGTGGAGAACCCTTAGAAGACTCAAAATGAGCCTTCCATTTGACCCAGTCATACCACTCCTGGGTATATACCCACAAGACACAACTTACTGCAAAGATACATGCACAGCTATGTTTATTGCAGCTCTGTTCACAATAGCAAAAAGCTGGAACCAGCCCAGGTGCCCTTCAACTGACGAGTGGATAGAGAAAATGTGGTACATGTATACAATGGAATACTATGCAGCAGTAAAGAGGGACAACATCATGAAATTTGCAGGTAAATGGATGGAGCTGGAAGACATTATGTTAAGTGAAGTAACACAGTCCCAGAAAAACAAACGACAAATGGTGTCCCTCATATGTGGATGCTAGTACCAACAACCCAGATATAAATATTTCTCATGGAGAGGGAGGCATAGTAAAAGAACAACAGAAAGACTGCATCAGAAAATGGACTGAAATGGTGAATTGGAAAGGGGGGATGGGTGGGAGAGGGACACGGGTGTATATTCGATTAAGGCATATTTAATTGACGTGAGCTCAGCAAGTACCCAGTTTCGCCTAGACACTGTCTACAGGACACATGGTGTTTTAGGACTTAGTAAAAGTAAAAGTAAACATGTGTATATTAAACAACATTGGTTTACAGAATCTGATAAAAATGGTAATGCATCTGAATTAAATGGAGATATAATTCGCTGTTGCCCACATTTGCTTTACATAAAATCTGTAGAGCAAGAACTTTGGGATTGACACATACAAATGTTCTCTATAATTTCTCTGTTGTACAGTATCACCTTGTAGCATTCTCTTTAAGATGATTTAACGTAAAAATTAAGTTTGCTTCCCAAGTTAATCATATATAGTCACCCAAAACAACATGGGTGAATTTGATGAAATCTGTGCCTTGACTCCACCCTATAGTCATGTATAATACAACTGTCTTCTGGAGACTCATACGCTAAAAAAAAGGGGGGGGGATACAGAAAGACATGAAACCTTTTCATCAAACCCTTGCAATTCAAATCTTAAAACTAACTATGGGAAAAGATTTGTTTGTTCCAACAGGACAAAACGTCACCAACTTAACGGCTGAGAAAGAAAAGATACAGGTTTGCATTGAGTAGGATGTACCAAAAAGTGGCAACGGAAAGGCTGACCCGTCTGAACATTCAAAGGAAGAAAAGCCTCAGATTGCCATAAACATCGAACCCCTCTGTGGATCCTACATGTAACAACTAGTTATAATGAGTCCTAATGAAACTTACCTTCTAGGTGCCACAAAGGTTCTGATATGAGAGACTTCCTTGCCTTCCCACCCATAGAACAAGGAGAAATATGACAATGATGAGGTCGCTCCCCAACTGTAAATTGGAGACAACTATTGTAGAGGTAATCTCTTATAAAACCGGTAAAACTGCTTTCTTTAATTGACTACTAGACATGGGAACTGTGGAAGGGATTACTCTCTGTTCAGAACCAAATATAATACTAAAGTCCTAGGGCTATGCACTCAGGCAAAATATATTAATACAGGAGCTCTGACATCAGCAATGGATTGTTCTACCAGGTGGATGTTGGCCAGGGGATCCAAGGCCCCACAAAAGGTAAGGGCTCCTTGCCTCTAAGTTGGGATACCTACAGGAGGAGAGGCAATAAGACCCTGCTGCCGAAGACCTGACGTTAACATGGGAGGGATGTATTGAGACCACACATGCAAGTGTACAGATGGCCTCTGGAATGCCAGAGAGTGTTACCAAAGGCCACTAAACCAATAAAGCAAATATGGGTCTCCCTGAGTCAAGCAAGACTCCACCGTCAGCACCAGCTACACCTCACCTGCCTGGAAATACTGTGCAGCAGAGGCAGCCATGTGCCTGTATATCCCAAATCTAATTGGCTATTGGCTCTCCCCTTGGAGAAATAACCCATGGCTGATGCCACAAGCTTACATCCTCTACAGGTTAGGAGATGTTATAAGCCACAGTAAGACCCTGTCATATTTAACAGGGGGGAAAATTGTAATTCATGGATTAACATATCCAAACATGTGTCTATGCTAAAGTAACCTACCATAACTATTAGTGCTGCTTAAATACCTATATATCTAATTGCTTGTTCTTCATTAGTAGGATCGAAAGGTTATTCCTGGACAAACTGTCAGCCCATGAAAGGAAACAGCCAGAATTGACCAGAGTCCAAGTCAACAGCTCCAGAGAGAGTGGACTGTTTTACCTCTCATCCACCTGTGCCCCTTTTCTAAGCCTAGGGAACAACCTGCGGAAGAGGGGGCGTGGTAGAATGTAAGGGCTGCGATTGGGGTGAATGGTGAAACTACAGCAATGTAGTCTGGACACTCATTTGATCAACTTGATTGAACAAACAACCTGTCACCCCCCACTGGATGGTGGGGCTGTAGGTGTTTGGGCACAACAGCCTGCAGATAGGTTTTGCATGAAGGATGCTTGTACTCATGGATTATCACTTATAGCTAAAAATGAAAAAAAAAAAAAGAGAGAAAGATGCAGGACAGTTATGGCAGAATGCATGATCTGGGATGGGGTAGGGGTGTCGGGGAAGGGAAAGGGAAATAAGCCTGAACTGAATTGGAAAAAATGTATGAAATACACAAAGCATCAATAAAAACTAATTTAGTTTAAAAAAAAAAAAAGAAATGATGTATGAAATGCACAAAACTTCAATAAAAATTTACAAAAAGGAAATAAAAATTGAAGAGCCTGTTACAAAGATTATCTGATTTAAGATGTTGGTCGCCATCATTTAATCTCCAGAGTTTTAGCATTTTTTTATTTGACTGTATGAAAGTTGACATATTCTATTTGAAAACAAGCAAGATCTCCAAAGGACTGGGATTCATTTTTATGAGTCTAAATTGTGATAGTTGTAAATGTTTAAACAGTGACAAAATTATTGAAGTTATAGAAAGAATCAAAGCCCTGGGGAGGTTATTAACAACTTGGGCTTTCCAATGCACATGGGAATATTATTAATCCCACATTTTAGAAATAGTTTCATAGTTGTGTTTAATAACAGAAAATATCTCAGGGCGTTTTTGTCTGTGTTTTTGATCCTGTAGTCTGACCTCATTAACAAAAACACAGATATTTTCCAAGAGCCTTCTGTTCTTCTTAAATAATTTGGTATATCGGCCAATTTATGCTAAGCCTGATTACTTCAACAAGTGAAAGTAGAAAGTATAGAGTTAATTTAGCCTCTATTGGATCAGTCTTTCAGAGCACTTAATGGTTTTCAGGAAAAAAAGGAACAGTTTAAGTTTTGTTCTTAGATACTTATCTTTTATGTTTAAAATGAAATAAACACCTTTGATTTTTGTCAAGAGATGCCTCATGTTTGGGTATCAGCTTCTTATGTTGTGATGTGATTGGTTATTGTATTATAAGAAGTATCTCTAAGGTTGTTTCTAGGTCTATAAATATTTATTGTGTTATATTGTATATATGATATTAAGTATTAATTATCCATAAGTGTTTCACCATGCTGTTTCAGATCATAAAATTGATAATCCACTAACTAAGCAAATAATGAGTGTTTTGAAGTGTTAACCATGATTATGGTTAAGCAAATTTTAAAGTTTTAGTTAAGGGTATTTAGAGCAACCATGAATTTTTGGTTTATTTGTTTTAATATTTATTTATTTATTTATTTGTGTGTGTGTGTGTGTGTGTGTGTGTGTATCTGAGTGTTTACGATGTGTGTTCTGATGCCCAGGCAGGCCAAGAGAAGGTGATGGATCCCTTGGAACAGGAGTTAACAGGCAGTTATGAACTGTCCAAAGTGGGTGCTGGGAACTGAATTCAGATCTTCTGAAAGTATTGCAAGTATTCTTAACCCCTAACCATCTCTCTAGTAATGATATCAGAAGAAAATATATTGCCAACATCTCTCCACCATTATCTGATTTGATACTTGTAGAAATACTTAGGAAATGTATCCTGCTATTATCACAATTTTTACAGAAAAAGAAAACTTGGAGAGGTTCACTAATTCTATGAACAGTGATCCTTGAGGAGCAATGGTTTGAATTAAAATTCATACTACAAGACCTACATACCCTGCTTTTTAGACCAGCAGATATCATTGAGACAATTTGTTCCAGGATTCTAATGTCTCCAGGTCTTCTGCCAAGCTGTCATCATTGTGGGACTGTGACAGCAGCCTTTCCATAGTAAGAGACTATTTTCCTAACCTGTACCTGCCTTAATGGCCTTGAAATGCCCTTCATACTCATGCCTCCCAGCAGGCCAAGCCATAGAGCTTGGTTCAGATTTCCCAAGTGACAGGGCTTTAAGGGAGTGGATACAGAATCAGGACTTAGATGTCTACTACACACACAAAAAAAATGTCAAAATAAAGAAAAGAAATTTCAGTTCCTATGGATAATTCCAAGTTTTAATTTTCTAAAGTTTTCATCTGGATAATGCCCACTTTCAAGCACCACATGTGACTTCATTTTCTATTACCTTGGAAATTTGGCACAGTTTATATTTGAACCTCCTTTGAATTAATTTTCTGCTTCATACACATTTTCCTAGATCTTAGGTTGGAGTTAAGTAAACATGTATGAAATTCTAAAACAACAGATAAAAATCCATTGAAATTACTGATAAAGAATGATTCACTATGGATAATTCTGTATTCTCCCTTTTTCAAAAAATTGGTTTAGTATTAATTTTTACCCCCATCACCATCTGTTTTCTTCCCTGTTCTTAGAAAAAAAAAATACTGTCTAGAGATGTTCTATTAATGGAGCTACATATACAAATACTTATGTAAATATCTCATTATTTTCTCAAACAGTAAAGTATTTCCTTATAAACAATAGAAACTAAATTATTAAAGGCTTTCAAGATTGGACTGAGCAGTGAGCTAGCTGGTAAGGCCTTGCAGAAAGCCATTGCAGCTCTTGTGTTGGGGTCTATTTTACTTAAATCCTTTGTCTGGTTCTGTTTCTCTGTCTTACTCCACATACGTGGTGCAAAGTTGAGGCTGTTGCCTTGTCTCCCAGGCTCAAGAAGACTTCTTTCTTTTGTCATAATGGAAAGACTCAGAGATTAATCATTGTTTCTGTGATCTTCGCTCTGTAAATTCCCATTTTCTCTTCCATTCCTGATTGCTGGCACCTTACTCTCTCTAGGAACTACAGTGCTGTCCTTCTTGTTTTTGCCTTTGGCTGTTTTCCCAATAGGAGAAGATAGAATTAGCAGATACTCCCTGAATAGGAAGGGGAGGGAACACAGCAGGGTGCTTCCTCAGCCCCTTCTACCACTGGCAGGGAGTATTTACAAAGGCACCCCTGGAACCAGCTAACATTGTATTTTGTGATGAGTCCTACCACTGCCTCTGCATTCATGTAAAACCAGCCCAAGAGTAATAATACACAAATATTAATTATTTGTAGATAATAATATGTGTGCTGTGTCTGATCTGTGTGTACAGCTCCCATTGATACTCCATTAGGAAAACAAAAACACATTCACAGTCAATGTTAGCTCAACTTATTTTTAAAAAAGTGTGGGTGTCTTCCAAGGAGAAAGGTATTAAAAAAATCACCACTTAATAATGGAGAAGTATGCTTGTGTACAATTTCAATGGTGAAAGTCAGACCATAGGCCTTAAATCTTTTATAATTTGCAAATGGGAAAGAATGCTAAACTCCTGTATTTTCTCTTTGTTACCCCAAATCTTCAAATTAAATGAATGAATTTTATCAGGTTTTTCTCATAGTTACCAGATTTTCAGACTGACCAAGCGGTAAGACAGCAAATCATTGGAAGTCAAATGAATGAATCTCTGTGTACTTAGTGACTATGCTTCCAAATGTTTACATAATATGTTTTTTTTTTAATTTCTTTATATGTATGAATGTACTGTCTGCATGCAGGATTGTGCACCGGTGTCGTGCAATGCCGCGGAGGTCAGAAGAGGGTGTCAGATTCCCCTGGAACTGGAGTTCTCCTGGAATTGGAGTTTCAGACCCTTCTCGGCTGCCATGTGGGTGCTGGGGATCGAACCCGGGTCCTCTGTAAGAGCGGTCGGCACTCTTAACCGCTAGGCTCTCTCTCCAGCCCCCCAAATGTTTACATAATATGTTTTATTTTTTACTTTGTTTGGTACAGTTAGTCAATGGGATTTCTAGATAGATCCGTGTGTCTGATTTGCCTACGACATAACTGGTAATTCTTCTCCAGACCTGCTGCCCAGCAGATAAGAATGAGTTCCATGTCTTTGCTTCAGTACCTTTCCATGTTGACACATCTCTCTAGAGGGAAGAGTGTTGCCTAGTGGTCCCAGCACACATTTTAAGAGCCAGGAATCAATGAGTTTTAATTTTAACACCAGTTTCCTCAGTGACTTCCACAAGTTACTTCCTAGTCCCTTAAATTTCAAATCTGTAAAAGAAAGACAACAATGGATTGATAGTGCGAGCAGCAATTAATGTTGCTAACATATCACAGTAATTCTAAATATTATCATTTACTTTCACACAGTTGGTTCATTTAAGCAGCCCCTCATGAATTTCAACATGCTAGTTAATTAAAGAATGCACATGATGTTTGGTGTCTGCAGTCAGGTATATTGCAATCATCTTATAAACTTACATGCAGAATATTACAAACAATTCTTGAGGGTTCACTTAGATTTGCAAAGTATTTTCTTGTAACCTCAACATCAATAAACATCTGGGCAAGACTGTAACATTCTGCTTATTTTCTAATAAGCATTTTCAATAAAAAATATTGAAGAATTATATTGGCTGTATGGTAAAGGCAAAAAAAATGAAATTTTGAGCTTAGTAAAAGAATGAGAAAGAGACACACAGGTATCTGATTACCTTGATTAAGAAATCATTAACCCCACACTCAGTTTTCTTTTTTCTTTTCAATATTATACTAAAGGCCACAAACAATATAATCCTACTTATCAAAAATCTTAGAAAAATCTACAAAAAGGAGAAAAATTTGTGAGTTTAGCAAAGTGAGAAGATTTAAAGTTAATGTTTCAAAATTATAGTGCTATATATTGGTAATTAAATTGGAAAATGAAAGTTAACTTCCTTTTTCAGTGTTTCTACTTCCTTTTGGAGTTTGTTTATTTTTCTTCCTCTAGTTCTTTCTGGAGTTTGCCTTCAGACTGCTACAGGCATCAAACATCTCTGTGGATCCTATTTGTAACAACTATTTATAAATAATCCTAATGAACCTTACCTTCTAGGTGCTGCAAAGTTTTAATATGAGAGACTTTCTTACCTCTTTTTCATAGAACAAAGATAAATATGATGGTAATGAAGTCAATCTCTAACTGTAAATTAAAGCTGACTGTTATAGAGGTTATCTCTTATAAATGCGGTAAAAGCTGCTTTCTTTAATTGACTAATAGACATAGGAACTGTGAAAAGGATTATTCTCTATTCAGAACCAAATATAGTACTAAAGTCTTTAAGCTGCGCATTTAAGCAAAATATATTAATACAGGAGAGCTCTGATATTAGCAATGGATTATTCTGCCAAGGAGATGTTGTTGGCCAGGGAATCCAAGCCCCCCCCCCAAAAAAAAAAAGGTAAAGGCTTCTTGCCTGTAAACTGGGATAACTGCAAGAAGAGAGGCTGCTGTCAAAGACCCGATGTAAGTATGGGAAAGATGTATTGAGACCACACTTGCAAGTGTACAGTTGGTCTCTGGTATACCAGAGAATGCTACCAAAGGCCACTAAACCAATAAAGCAAATGTTGGTCTCCTTGAGTCAAGCAAGACTCCTCTGTCAGCATCAGCTATACCTCACCTGCCTGGAAATACTGTGCAGCAGTGGCAGCCATATGTCTGTATATCCCAAATCTAATTGGCTATTAGCTCTCTCCTTGGAGGAATAACTCACAGCTGATGCCACAAGCTTACATCCTCTAGTGGTTAGGAGATGTTATAAGCCACAGTAAGACCTTGTCATCTTTTACAGAAAAAAACATAATTCATGGATAAGCATACCATCCAAACAACTGTGTCTATACCAAAGTAACCTACCATAATAATTAGTACTGTTTAAATATCCATATATCTAATTGCCTGTGCTTCATTAGTAGGATTGAAAGGTTATTCCTGAGCAAATTGTCAGCCCATGAAAAGAAACAGCCAGAACTGGTCAGAGTCCAAAATGACATCTCCAGAGAAAGCAGACTGTTTTGCTTCTTGTCCACCTGTGCCCCTTTTCTAAGCCTAAGGAACAATCTGCAGAAGAGGGGGTGTGGTAGACTGTAAGGGCTGCGATTGGGGTGAATGGTGAAACTACAGCAATATAGACTGGACACTTATTTGATCAACTTGATTGTACATACAAGCCCCTCCAGCTGGATGGTGGGAGCCTTGGGCTGTGTGAGTTTGGGCAGAACTGCTTGCAAATTGGTTTTACATGAAGGATGCTTGTACTCAAAATGTATTACTTATTGTTAAAAAAAAAGAAATAGGGGGCTGGAGAGATGGCCTAGCGGTTAAGAGCACCGACCGCTCTTACAGAGGACCCGGGTTCGATCCCCAGCACCCACATGGCGGCTGAGAACATCTGAAATTCCAATTCCAGGAGAACTCCCAGTTACCAGGGAAATCCCGACACCACTCCACTCGACCTCCACGGCATTGCAGAGCACACGCGGTGGCGATCAAACCTACATGCAGAACAGAGGTACCCTCATACACATACACAAAATGAAATAAAATTAAAAAATTAAAAAATAATAAAAAAAGAAATAATGAAGTAAAATGAAAAAAGAAAATGAAAGTTAAAAACATTATGTGTAATACTATCAAATTTATGAGTGTCAAGTGCATAAATACAATTATTTCTTGTGGGGGTAGCTGTTTTTGGAAGAAGCGGACTCCCTGTAGCAAGCTGGTCTGGACTGCTTTGTAGACCAGAGTTGGTCTTTGAAGACTTACCAGAGATCCACCTGCTTGGCTCCTGAGTACTTGGGGATTAAAGGCATGTGGCCACCAGGGCCAGCAAATAACATTTATTATTTTTAAGCCAATTTTTTATTGAAGATTTGTGACATTTCATACATTCCTCCAATCTACTTTAGAGCAATTTCTCTTTTTCCTTGACCCTCCTCCCACCAGACTCATCACATCATTTGCCAAACATATCTACATTCTTCTCATATCTAGTTTTCTCAGAAAAACCTTTTTTTTATTAAATTTTTGCCACAGAAGTTTACTCTTTGGGGCAGGATTGTTAACTGTTTCAGTCAGTTTCTAATTGAACCCAGTCTTTTTGCTGTTGTTCCTTCCAATTTGCGATCATACACAAATATGCATATACACATACCACACACTTATATCAGATTATGATGTTTAGGGTTTTGAGCATCAGTTTATGATTTCTTTTTTTTTAGGTTTATATATCTTTTTTTTTTTTTTTTTAACATTTAAATTTTTAAATTGATGGTTTTGTGCATTTCGTACATACATGTTTCCAATTCAGTCAGGCAATATTTCCCTTTCCCTTCCCGCCCACCATTGCCAAATCCCAGATCATGTATTCTGCATAACCGTCCTCGCATCTTGTCAGGGTTTTTTGGGTTTTTTTTTTTTTTTTCCTTTTTTTAGCTATAAGTGATAATCCATGAGTTAAGCATCCTTTGTGCAAACCAATCTATACACTGTTGTGCGCCCAACGCCCCACAGTCCCACTCATCTTCAGTGGGCGGCGATTTTTTTTTTTTTTTTTTATTTAGGCTGAAATATTTCATGTTTTCTTTAAGGAACTGTCTGTGAAGTCTTCCAACGTTTGGAAAGCCCAAACAACCATATCTTGCCTGTTTGTGCCCACACTGGGATCATTTCTCCCATCGGTCACACCGAAATGAGGTTCAGGTAAGCACAACAGTCCTGTTCTTGTCTTTCTGTACTGGCTCTGCATGATACTAGCACTGGTAGTCCAACAATGGCAGTGCATCTCTGAAGAGAGCTGAAACACCTAGTAGCTGCTCAGTCCTAAGCTGATATCTCGTAGCCTCCCCATCTGGCATTGGAGAATTTGTGAGGAATCTTTGAGAGACATGAGTCTCTCAATCCTATACAGGGTGAAAGAGTTTATAATCCTAGCACTCAGGAGGCAGAGGCAGGGGTCTCGTAATAGGGCAGCTGGTTCTCAGACCAATACTAGTTTAGGCCAGCTTGGGGGCTACAGGGGACCCTGTCTTGAAGATGAAAAAAAAAAAAAAAAAAAAAAAACTGTGTCGAAAAGCAGTGGCAGCAACCAGAGTAGATGCACTTTGCCAGGTAAGAATTGAGAACAGGCAAAACAACAGGTTTTTCTTTTCTTTTTTTTTTTTTTCTTTGTTTTTTGACTAAGGATCTCAGGTTTTATACTTGAAGTACATTTCTCTATGGCTTACTGATTATTTCTGGTTGAGTTTTCTTTCCTTTTGGATGCTTAAAAGGCACACATTCAGCCCAGATTACCAAGGTTTTCTTGTTTTCTCTCCAGGTCAGTTGGGTAATCCCCACCAAGGAGCCACTTGGGTTTTTTTTCTTGGGGGGGGGGTGGCTGGGGCAGAGTGGTGCCCATGGCTCTTTTTGACTTTTCACTTAACCAGTTGCTTCAGGGCTCGATGGCACAAAGCTCAGGTCTTGTGACCAGCTTCTCTTTTTGAGGCATGAGTCAGGAGACTTTCCTCTTACTAGACTGGCACTCGGCATGAGTCCCATTAGTGGAATTCCAAGACCTCCCTGCCAAGGCAAGCCTGATACTCATCATTGCAGGACATTTCAAGACAGCCCGCCTGCCAATGCACATAGTCCCCTGGGACTGTAGTTTGACACTCTAAAGGGCAAGGAACAAGTTATCCCTAGGTCTTCTCAGGTCAAATTTGTATGGACATTAAATATGGTTGTTAACACCAGAAAAGTTAAGATTAACAAGCCTGATAACATCACACCTATACTACTTATGTCATCTGTAAACAAACTTGTATGTTATTTCCATATTGTATTTCTTTGTTATTTCCATATCATATTTTATAATTCACATTTCTTCCAATTTTGATTATATCTATATATTTATATATATATATATAGCCTCCAGCCATATACCAAAAATCCAAAAGTCTGAAATAAATTAATTCTAGAACCTATCTAGGGATTCATCATAATATAAGAGCATAGTGTTTCAGATCATGAGAAATATACACATAACGTTTCTCAGTTTGCCTTACAACTAGGTCTTGGTGCTAGCATCCACAAAAGAGGGAAACCATTCACCTTTGGTTTTTCTGGGACTGGTTATTTCACTTAACATAAATATCTTCTGGTTCTACCACTCACCTGCAAATTTCATGATATCATCTTTCATTTAATGCTGTACAGAACTCCATTGTGTAGATGTCACACTTTTTCTATCACATTGTTGGTCGAGGGGCATTGGTTTGGTTCCAGCTCTTTGCTATTGTGAAGAAGCTGCAATAAACATGGCTGTGCATATATCTCTGTGGGAAGATGAGTCCTGTGGTATATATACCCAGCAGTGGTATGGCAGTGGTATGGCTGGGTCAGGTTAGTACGGCTCATTTTGAGAATTTTTAATAGTTCTCCTTCCGCTTTCATAGTGGTTGTACGAGTCTTACATTCCCAACACAGTGGATGAAGTGTTCCCCTTTCCCCCACAACCTGTCCAGCATTTGGTATCCTTGTTTTCTTGATTCTAGCCAGTCTTAACAGAGAGACATGATATCTTAAAGTGGTATTTATTTGCCATTTCCTTAATTTATTAGCAATGTTGAAACACTTTTTAAGATGTTTCTGCACCATCGCCTATTTCTCATTGTGAGTTCTGTTTCTCAGCTCTTTGCTCCATCTTTTGAGTGATTCATTTGTTTTCTTTCTTCTTTGTTTTTTGAGTAGCTTGTATACTCTGGAAATTAATGCTTTGTCAGATGTATCTGCTGTGAAGGTTTCCTCCCACTCTGTGGGTCTTCTCCTCACTTCCTTTATTGCTTCCTTTGATGTACAGAAGCTTTTGAGTTTAATGAGGTCCCATTTGTCAATTGTCGATCTTATTTCTTGTGCAGCTGCTGTCTGATTTAGGAAGTCTTTTCCTACACCTATGTCTTGTAGTCTGCTGCCAAGCTTCTCTTCTATCACCTCCAGAGTTTGGGGTTTCACGTTGAGGTCTTTGGTCCATCTGGAGTTGACTTTTGTACAAGGTGAGAGGTAGGGGTTTAATTTCATTCTTCTACAAGTGGTGATCCAGTTTTGCCAACACCACTTGCTGAAGATGCTGTCTTTCCTTTATTGTGTCTTCTTGGCACCCTTGTCAAATATGAGGTGGCTGAAATTGTATGTGCTTAAGTTTGGATCTTCAGTTTTGTTCCATTGGTCTACAAGTCTGTTTTTGTGCTGGAACCAGGCTGTGTTTATGATTATAACCCTGTAGTATAGTTTGAAGTCTGGTATAGAGAACTCCCCCTCCCCAATATTGCTCTTTTCATTCAGGGTTGCTTTTGCTATTTGGGGTCTTTTGTTTTTCCATATGAATTTAAGGATTTTTTTTTCAAGCCTGTGAAGAAAGTCTTGGGAATTTTCATTGGGATTATGTTGAAGCTGTATCTTAATTTGGGTAGAATGGACATTTTTACTGTATTAAGTATTCCAATCCATGAACATGGGAGGTCTTTCCATCTTCTGATGTCTTCTTCAATCTCCTTCTTCATGGGTTTAAAGTTTTTGATGTAGAAATCTTTGGTGTCTTTGGTTAGGTTTGTTCCTAGGTATTTTATTGGTTTTGAGGCTATTGTGAGTGCGAAGGTCTCCTTATATTCCTTCTTCAGGTGCTTGTTGGTGGTGTCAAGAAAGGCTACTGATTTTTCTAGGTTAATTTTTTATCCAGCCATCTCACTGAAACTCTTAATCATTTCTAGGAGTTTTCTGGTGGAGAGTTTAGCATCCCTTAAGTAAACAATCATATCATCAGCAAAAAAGAGATAGCTTGACTTCCTCTTTTCCAATTAGTACTCCTTTAATTTGCTTTTCTTGCCTTATTGCCCTAGCAAGTGTTTCAAGCACTATATTGAAGAGGTATGATGACACAGGGCAGCCTTGCCGAGTTCCTACCTTTAAGGGGAATCCTTCTAACTTTTCTCCATTTAGGATGATGTTGGCTGTGGATTTCTTGTATATGGCTTTGATTATGTTGAGGAATGATCCCTCCAGTCCAACTCCCTCTAGGACTTTAAGCATGAAGGGATGCTGAATTTTATTGAAGGCTTTTTCTGCATTAATCTAAATGATCATGGTGTGGTTTTTGTCTTTCAGTCCATTTATGTGTTTTATGATATTTACTGATTTTCATATGTTGAATCATCCCTACATCTCTGGTATGAATCCAACTTGGTCATGATGGATGATCTTATTGATGTGGGTCTGTATGCAGTTTGTGAGTATTATGTTTAGAGTTTTTGCATCTGAGTTCATTAATGAGATGGGTCTATAATTCTCATTCTTTATTGTATCTTTGCCTGGTTTGGTATTAGAGTGATGCTGACTCCATAGAAGGAATTTGGGAGATTTCCCTCTGCTGATATCCTTCTTAACAGTTTGAGTAATAATCTTTGTAAGTATTTTTGAAATGTTTTATAGATTTCTGCCATGAAACTATCTGGGCCTGGCCTTTTTTTACTTGGGAGGTTTCTTATTGCATTTTCAATTTCTCCATATATTATGGGTCTGTTTAAGCTGTCAATCTCTTCTTGGTTTAGCTTTGGTGATTCCCAGGATTTCAGATATTCATCCATTTCTCTTAGGTTTTCAAATTTAGTAGTGTATAGTTTTTTGAAGTATTCCTGTATGATTGTCTGGATCTTTTCATTGTCTGTTGTGATATTTCCCTTTTCATCATGAATTCTATTGATTTGGAGTTGCTACTTCTTTCTTTTGGTTAACTGGGCTAGATGTCTGCTTATTCCTTCAAAGAACCAACTTTTTGGGTTCGTTGATTTTTTTTTTGTATTGTTTCCTTTGTTTCTATTTCATTTATTTCTCCCCTGATTTTTTTTATTTCTTCCTGTCTGTTGTCTTTAAGGTTCATTTGTTGTTGTTTTTCAAGTGTTTTTAGCTGCAGTGTTAGCTTGTTTATTTGTGCTCCTTCTGGTTTTTTAAATGTACCATCCAGGGCTATACACATTGAGTTTTACATTTACTTTTTAATCAACAGCATTTGAGTATATTTCCATATCAGCAAATGTGTTGGGCTGGTCCTAGGGACATACGGGTGAACAAAATGGAAAGGAGATTCCCTCAGATGGGAGGGATGATGGTAAGCAAACAAACAGGAACTAACACTGATAGATTTAAAGAGCTATGAAAAATACAAAACAGGATAAGGGCGGGGAACCAGGTGGAGTAGGTGTTGTTTTCCATGGTAGTGCTCATAGAGGACTTGCAATTTGATAGCATCTAATCATGTAGTGAAAGAAGTGGAAAGTTAAGCATGTGAATATCTGGGATGTAACACTCAGCAGAAGTTGAAGTAAGCCCAAAATTTTGGGCAAGAATATGTTTGTTTTACTTGAACAGCAAAGAAGGGTATGTGGAGCACCATGAAGAATTTTTGGCAGCTGATGGTGCTGGAGCTCATGGAAGGACTGATCATACACATTCTTTAGACCATAGTATACACTTTATATTTTGTACTCTACAGAGTACACAGAAGAAGAAGAAAAATCTGTGAGTTTCATTCTGGCCATTCCAGAGAGTTGTTTGTAGAGGAGTATGGTAGACACAATATTTCCCTCACTTTGATTATCACAATCTTCCCTATTTGTGACTCCTATTTCATATGACACACGGGCATTTGCCAATTTAATTAACTGGAAATTTTGAGTTGGGATTAACCTGAATTTTCAGGATGAGTCTGATGTATTCACAATAGCCTTTATAAAAAGGGAATGAAATCAGAATGAGGTCATTGGCCATGGCAACAAGAAGCTGAAGTGAAGCAAGGAAGAGGTCCTGAGCCAAAGAACTCAGGCAGCTTGCTGAAACCATGAAAGGAAAGGAATGGACACCCTCTCCTCAGTGCCTACACAAGGACCCATTCATGCCCAAATTAAGCTTTAGCTCAGAGAGGAACTAAGACTTCTTGAAGTGTCAGAGGAAATATTCATGTTGATTAAAGCACTAATATATCACAGTTGCTGCAGGAAATGATTACAAGGTACAAAAGTACATAATGGAAGTCCAGCTAAGACACTGTAGTCGTCTCAAACAGGATGGCATGCTCCACACTGCTAATAGTGGTTGGGGATTATTAGTGAACCCTGTCAGTTCAACCTATGAAAGGAAAATTTCAATTTTATGATTTCTCACCACCTCTATCATTGCATCTCATAGGGTTCATAGCTGGTCAGGAATGTTGATGCTGTTTCTTTCTTCCTTAGCAACCTACACAGCACCTTCCAGGACTATGAAAGCTAGCCAGTAGGGAAGTTGATTCCAGCTCATTTCCAGGATGCTTTCTCTACCTTTGAATGAAGTTGAGTTGCATCTTCAGCAACAAGGTCTTATCAACTAAATCTGTTGAGCAACCAAGAGGAACGGGAAAAGCCTGTATTGTTTTGGGGGCCTCTGGAACCTCCCTGATAAACAGCTCTTCTGGAGGTAACCACATCTGACACCAGGATTCTGTTAAGTGACTCGCTGCTTCTAAGGCCTGCATTACCTAGCTATGCAGGATATCCCCCTTTAAACTCCATTTTATGTTTATAAATTGAGTTACAATATGGTGGGATGTGGCTTTTCACACTCCCTCCATTTTGGTCAACTTCAGCCCTACCTCCTTGCTTCCCCCATGCCCCAACCCTCTTCTAGTTTTAATCTTTCTGGCCCCAGTATTTCCCCTCTCTATTTTCATTTTCTATTTTCCCCTCCCCTAAGACAGCGTCCCTATTGTCCTGTTTTTAGTTTCCTGACTTCAAGAACTACTCCAAATTAAGTAAGTAAAGCATAATAGTTGAGCTAGAATCCTCATATGAGAAAGAACAAGTGACTTTTGTCTTGAGCTTGAGCTCACTCAGTCTCATTATAATCTTTTCCAGTTCCATCAGTTTATCTGGAAATTTCATGATTTCATTTTCCTTTACAACTGAATAAAGTTCCATTGTGTATATGTGCCATATTTTCATTATCCATTCATCAGTTGATGTACATCCAAGATGATTCTATTGTTTTGCCTTTGTGACTAGAGCAGCAGTAAACATGGATGTGCAAGTATCTCTGTGGTAGTATCCAAATTCCTTTACATGTAGGCCTGGGAGTGGTGTGGATATGTCTTTTGGTGTCTCTATTTCTTGGTTCCTAATAAATTTCAAGCTGCTTTTCAAAGTGACAGCCCTAGTTTGGACCCACAGGCAGTAGATATTGCTTCTTCTTTACCATCTCTAACTCAGCATTTATTGTCATTTCTATTCTTATATTTTTCTACTTTTTAACTTTAACTTCTTCAGCTATGCCCCCAATATATATGAAATGATTAAGCAACACATATTTTCCTCACTAATTAATTAACTACAAAAGCTATGAAGACCTTTATCTGTCCAGTAAACTATAAGAATGTTTGGTTCCAAAATTCCTATCATTTTGTATAGCATAGAAGAAAATAACAAAAGAAACACAACTTTTTTTTTTCTGTTTTGAGATAGGAGCTACCCAGCTAGCCTGGAAAGAAGATAGGGTTAAAGAAGGCTGGCCTTGATATCACAGACATCTTCCTGCTTCTGCCTCCTGAGGGATGGCATTAAAGGTGTGTGCCATGATGCCTGGACCCAGTATATTATTTATAAAATGCTGCTGAAATGTTGATTAATCCTGGTGAATATAACAATGATCATAAGACCAAAAAATTAATGCTATTGAGTGAGATGTTATCTGGGCCTTCAGATCATGAACCCTTCTGAAAAGAATCAGCAATAAAAACAAAACAAAAATTCAACTCGACAAGGACATACTAGAATTTCATATCAGACATGCAAATAATAAAAGAAATTCATATGCTCAGACAATGAACAAATGTAAATAATATGAAAAACCAAGATAATATGTCCCCAACAAAGTGTTGCAGATGATATGATTGTTTACATAAGGGATGTTAAACACTGCACCAGAAAACTTCTTCACAGACATGGAAAAAAATCCTTAAATTCATATGGAAAAACAAAAGACCCCAAATAGCTAAACCAACCCTGAGTGAATAAATGCAATGCAGGGGGGATTGCACTACCAGACTTCAAACTATATTACAGGGCCATAGTCATAAAGACAGCCTGGTACTGGCACAAAAACGGACCTGTTGACCAATGGAACAAAATTGAAGATCCAAACTTGAGCTCATACAATTTCAGCCACCTCATATTTGAAAAAGGGGCAAAAACCCTCAGTAGAGGAAGGATAGCATCTTCAGTAAATGATGCTGGCAAAATTGGATCATCATCTGTAGAAGAACAAAATTAAAACCCCTATCTCTCACCCTGTACAAAAATCAACTCCAAGTGGATCAAAGATCTCAACATGAAACCTGAAACCCTAAAGGTGATAGAAGAAAAAGTTGGAAACAACCTACAAAACATAGGCATAATAAAAGACTTCTAAATCAAACAGCAGCTGCATAGGAAATAAGGTCAACAGTTCACAAATGGGACCTCATAAAACTCAAAAGCTTCTATACAGCCAAAGAGACAATCAAGGAGGTAAAGAGAAAACCCACAGATTGGGAGGAACTCTTTACTAGTGATACATCTGACAGAGCATTAACATCAAGAATATATAGACTCCTCAAAAAACAAAGAAGTAAGAATACAAATGATGTACTCAAAAGATGGAGTAAAGAGCTGAACAAAGTCTTTACCAGTGAGGAATTAAAGATGGCTGAGAAACATCTTAAAAAGTGTTCAACATCATTAATAATTAATGAAGTGCAAATTAAAACCACTCTCAGATATCATTTCATTCCAATATGACTAGCTAAGATCAAGAAAACAAAAGACAAGAGATGTTGGAGAGGTTGTGTGGAAAGGGGGACATTTATCCACTGTTGGTGGGAATATAAACTTGTACAACCACTATGGAAAGCAATGTGGAGAACCCTTAAAAGACTCGGAATGAGCCTACCACCTGACCCAGTCATACCACTCCTGGGTATATACCCGAAAGACCCATCCTACCACAAAGATACATTGCACATTCATGTTTATTGCAGATTTCTTCACAACAGCGAAGAGCTGGAACCAACCCAAATGCCTCTCAACAGATGAGTGGATGACAAAAATGTGGTAAATCTACACAATGCAGTACTATTCAGCGGTAAAGAAAGATGGCATTATGAAATTAGCAGGTAAATGGATGGAGCTCAAAGCCATTATGCTGAGTGAAGTAACAGTCCCAGAAAGACAAACGAAGAATGGTTTCCCTCATTTGTGGATGCTAACACCAAATCCCCCAGACAAAAGTTAAGCTGAATGACATTATTGTTATATTTCTGTTTATCTGAAAGCAACTATGTTGTTATAATGTGAATCTCTCAATGGNCTTATCACTTCTCTTTATCCATGTTTGTGGTGGGAATATAAACTATGGAAAGCAATGTGGATAACCCTAAAAGACTTGGAATGAGCTCACCACCTGACCCAATCATACAACTCCTGCATATATACCGAATTGAAGGACCCTACCTAACCACCACGATACATGCTATCATTCTGTTTCTTGCAGATTTCTTCACACAGCAAGGATCTGGACCCAACCCAAATGCTCCTCAACGAATGCTGTGGATGAACAAAATTTGGTAAATCTCACCATTGCAGTACTATCAGCTGGTAAAGGAAATAAAGAAAGATGGCATTTATGAAATTAGCAGGTATACTGGATGGAAGTCTCAAGCCATTGATGCTGAGTGAATGTAGTAACTAAGTCCCAGCAAACAAACGTACAGAATGGGTTTCCCTCATTTGTGTGATGCTAACACCAAATCCCCCAGACGCACAAGTTAGTTGAATGACATTATTGTTATATTTCTGTTTATCTGAAAGCAACTATTGTTGTTAATGTGAAGCTCTCAATGGGCTCCAGAATACACCCACCAATTATTCTCAGAATCTCTTAATTACTGTATATGGGTTGAGAGTATGTCTCCATATTTTAGAGTAATAGAAAATTAATGGCGGATGGTTAATGTGAATTCCTAAAACTCATAAAAATAAAGACTAAGAGAAAGATGCAGGACAGTTATGAAAAAATGCATTGCTTTGTGGGATGTTGGTGGTTGGTGGTGGTGGGGGGGATGTTTTGGGGGGGAAGCGAAAGAGGGGAATATGCCTGCTGAAACTGAATTGAAAAAATGGTGTATGGGGGCTGGAGAGCTGGCTTGTGGTTACGAGTGCCGACCTCCTCTTGCAGTGGACCCGGGTTCGATACCAGCACCCCCCCCACCACCCCCCTCCGGCAGCTGAGAACCGTCCTGAAAACTCAATTTCCCTGAGAACTCAGTTCCAGGGTATCAACACCCTCTTTGCCCCTCCACGGCATTGCACGTCCATCGGGTGCACAAACCTACCATGCAGATAGTACATTCCCACACCTAAACAACAATAATTAAAATTTAAACCCCCCTTTAACACCGTCCCAACTGTCACATGCTGTATTGAACTACAAACCCATCAATAACACAATTCAATAACCACCTCACAATCTCACCGATGTATGGCCACCGTATCATATATGCGACTACAAAACATAACATGCAATATAGAATTCAAAACTTAAAGAAACAAGAATCATAAACAACTGAAAGAAGATAGGGTTAAATTCCTGACTGAAGCTTAAGAAAATACAAAGATATAGATGAATGAAATGACAAAGACAGTTCAGTGCTTGACAACTGAATTCACCAAAAGATAAATCGTGAGGGAAAACTCATGCGGACGTCAGATGGAACTGGAAAACTCTATAAGCCAGTTTGAAATGACAGGGAAAAAATATCTCACCAGCAGAATGAATGAAAAGGAAAACCAAAATATCAACACTGGTCAATATAATTGAATAACTGCCTGTTCAAGCAAGAACTATGAAAAAAATTAAAATATAGGAATAGAATATGGAGGAAATGTGGGAAACCATGAAAAGACTAAATTTATGAATCATAGGCATAGAGGAAGGAGAAGTATCTCTGGTCAATAGCATTGACCAGATTGTCAACAGGATTGTAGATTGGTAATGCTAGATAAGAGAGCTACATACATAATGAAGAAAACTTTGCTAAATTCAAGAAAGACCTATGCAGATACAAGGTGCATGCAGAACACTAAGTAGACAGGACCAGAAGCAAAATTAAGGTCTCCTGTGGGCTCTGGAAGTGATCGAATTCATATTGAATAAGGAGCTCGGGACCAAAAGAAGTGCAGAGATGCAAGCACACCGACCAACACATGCCCCCATGACAGGCGGCACAGAAGAGGATGACAGAAAGAAGAAGTCCGAAAATTCGGAGGGAAGCCTACACATGACAGACAGACAGACAGACAGACAGACACACACACACACACACACACACACACACACACACACACACACGCAAAACCTGGATAGTCAAAGCAATCCTGAGCATAAAGGGAAATATAAGGAGGATTATCATACCGCATTTCAAGATGTATTAAATAGCTATTTTCATTAAAACAAAATGAAAATGGCATCGGTGCAAAAACAGTCATGTAGACCAATGGAACAAAAGAGAAGACCCAAATATCAGCACATACAATTTCAGCCATGTAATATTTGACAGATATGTCAGGAATACACACTGGAGGAGGGAGGATTTTTAACAAATGATGCTAGGAATACTGGACCTCCCTATAAAGAAGAATGAAATTAGAACATTATTTATCATGCTACATAAAAGTCACTTACAGGGTGAGAGGTAGGGGTTTAATTACAAGTGACCCTTGAGGACAAGATCCTCAACTGACTTTGAGAAAACAAGAACCTTGGTTAATCTGGGCTAATTGTGTGGCCTTAAGCATCCAAAAGGAAAGTATAACCAGAATAAATAAATAATCAGTAAGGTCTGAGAAATTGTACTTTAGATGTAAAACTTGAGAATCCTCCAAACCTTCAATGCCAGATGGGGACTTCTAAACTTTTTTTAATTAATTTTATTTATTTCTGTATGTGTATGAATGTACTGTCTGCATGCAAGTCTGTGCACCCGTGTCGTGCAACGCCGCGGATGTCAGAAGAGGGTGTCGGATTTCCCTGAACTGGAGTTCTCCTGGAATTGGAGTTCCAGACGGTTCTTGGCCACCATGTGGGTGCTGGGGATCGAACCCGGTCCTCTGCAAGAGCAGTCGGCGCTCTTAACCGCTAGGCCATCTCTCCAGGACTTCTAAAATATCCAGCTTGTAGACTGAGCTGCTACTGGAATTTCAGCCTCTTCAGAGTGTAGACTGCCATTGTTGGACTACCCAGTCTATGTCATGGAGGCCAGTGCAGGAAGATCAAGACAGGACACACACTTGCTGGACCTCATTTGGGTGACCATGGTGGGGGAGGGACTCCAGTGTGGAGCATAGGGGCAAAATTGATGGTCATTTGGGTTTGCCAAGGAGGAACCTTCAAGCAGATTCAGATTCCTCCCTTATCTGGACTCTGCTTATAGTCCCTACAACACATCACATTTCCTCTCTCATACATACAAAGGTCTATCGAGCCAAGTTTCTATCCCTAAATATCTACTGACGCTCATGTGTCCACTGAAGTTTAGTTAACCTATGTAGCATCACATCCTTAAAGAAAATCAATTCTCTCTATACCGCTGTTATCCTTTGCCAATAGTTCTTCAGATAAGTTTGGGTCTTGTCACCCACTTCCCCATTACAATGCTGGATTTTTGTCTGGATTGAGCTTCCATGGGTATTGTGTATACTGTAACCATTTCTCTAAATTCATATGAGTAATTTCCAAGTACTCTGTTTCCCTGTGATCATCCATTGATTCTGGCTCTTACAATCTATCTATACCCTCTTCTGCAATGTTTCCTGAGGCCTGGATGGCAGAGGTTTCATATAGGTGTCCTGTTCAGGAGTAAGTACTTTGCAGTCTCTTGTCTGAATTTTGGTCTGGATTAATCACCATCTGCTCAATGAGGAAACTTTGCAAGTGAGAGTCAAGAGATGCATTAATATTTTTTCTGGTCAGTGTTCAGTTATGGCTCCTGACTCTTATAGGCAGAGTAAGATGCATTGTAGATGTTGCTCAAAGGGCTGGGTACCTTACAGATACATATTCTTAGTATTCAGCAAGTTGTAGAAGTTTGTGATAGTTTCCATCTTCTGCAAAAAGAAAATTCCTTTATGAGTGGTAGAGGTACACCTGTCTTTAAATATTAGGATACGTCAATGTTAACTTCTTCCTATGGCATCTGGCCATGAGAATTATGCTCATGATCTCAATTCCTTTATAACGAAAGGATTCTAGGTTCTCAGGCAGCTTGTTCTACCTCAAGAACGTATTATTTTTTATTGACGCTTTGTGTACTTCATACATCATTTTCCAATTCAGTTCAGGCATATTTCCCCTTCCCTTCCCCCAGTCCCACCCCACCCCATCCCAGATCATGCATTCTGCCATAACTGTCCTGCATCTTTCTCTCAGTTTTTTTTTCCATTTTTTAGCAATAGGTAGAACACAGTAAGAAATTACATTAGTCTAGGGGTATGCCAAAGTACATTTTTCTCTAGGATCTATGACCTAAGTATATTTCCTGATGTTTACAGTACCACACATGAGTTAAATCCCATTAAATGGGATTTAAGTCAAATTAGGAAGCTGTTGATTACCCCCAAAATAAAACTGCCAATACTGCATCAGTACTGCATCAGTACTGGTTATTTGCTGAGCTGGTTATTGCTGTGGTTCACAGCCTTTACAGATGGATGGAGTCATTGACTTGTTTTATTTTGTATAGTATCTTCTCCTACTATAGGAGTTAACCTTCGGGGAAGGGGATCTTCTAGAACCATTTCAGCTCAGTTTTTCCAAGTCCTACATCCAAATTGTGTCCTGTCTTCAGCAATAGAGTCTTACCTTCAAGTTCTAGGAGACAATAAGGGGTTGTGGCAATAGCCTGTGTCATTTTGGGAATCTCTTGGACTCCCCTCACCAACACTTAATAGAGAAATCTCCATTATCTTTGATTTTTATTATATAATTTTCAGCTATGCACTAGAAAATATATAATGCATTTTTTCAGTAGCCTTATTTAGGGATAGAAACTTGGCTTGATAGACCTTTGTATATATGAGAGAGGAAATGTAATGTGTTGTAGTGGCTATAAGCAGAGTCCAGATAAGGGAGGAATCTGAATAAAATAAAAATATATTGTAAGACATTTGCAAATATTCAATAAAAATTATTCTCTCATTAACAGTGAATAAGGATCTACTTTCCCTACATCCTTACTAGCATGTTTTATTATTTGTATTTTTGATGATGGTCATTGTGACTGAGACAAGCAATAATCTTAAAGGAGAATTTTTTAAATATCTATTTAAAAGTTATCTGGAAATGTAAACCCATGTGAGCACATGTGCATTACTGGCATTCAGGAATGCCATCAGTGCCCCTGGAATTGCATTTACAGGCAGTTTTCAGCCACAATGTGTTTCTGGGACCTGAGCCTCGGTCCTCTGTCACAACAGTAAGTACTATTAATCACTGAGTCATATCTTCAGCCCCTTAAAGTAGTTATTTTTTTTATTTTTACTGTTGTTTTGTTTATTTCAGATAGAACATCTCAACTAATTTTAATTATCTTTATAAATCCTTCCCCACTGGCACCCTCCTTAACAAGCACCCCAGGAATTAATAATGCTATCATTTTGTTGAGTCCAACCATGTCAAGTTAGTGTCCCCAGACATTCCTCAGTGCAAGTACATCCACTGGGGTCTAGTCAGCCTATCTAGAGTCCCTCTCTTTAAGATCAGCTCTTCCTCATCCAGCAGTGATCATTTGCCAATAATTTTTCAACTAGGATTCGGATTTATTGTCCATTTCCACAATTATGTGCTGGGGTTTTGTGTGCTTGAATTTGCATAGTAGGTCTTATGCATGTTGACACCATTGCTGTAGGTTCATGTGAACAAGGTCCCAGGAGCTAGAAGGAATTTATTTCTAGATAGTGGTGCACTTTCTCCCTGATTTTTAAAAATGTCCCCACATCTTCCACATGGGAACTGAACCCCGTGTGGATGAAGTTTAAAATAGGAGTCCTGCAGACTCTTACTCTCTATATTTTGACCATTTATGACTTTTTGTGTTCCTGGCCCTCTGTTGAATGAGGGAACTTAAGTGATGAGAACTGAGAGATTCATTGGTGCTCTCTTTGTCCCTTGTTTTATATTCCGTGAACCTTATGTGTGGAGGTTGCATTGTAGATGTGCCACTTATGTTTGGACAAGTAGTTTTAACTTACATTTCCCTGATGTCCTATTTTAGGTGTTTGATAAATACTTGCATTTTCACAAAACTCTTTTATTCAATTTCATAGCCCAGTTTTAGTCTGGGATATTTGTTTCTTGGTGTTTTTTTTTTTTTTTTAACTTTTTGTTTATTTCAGATACTGATCCTCTGACAGATACACGGGTGACTTTTTTTTTCTCGCATTCTCTGGGTTGCATTTTTACTTAATTGAGTTTCCTTTGCTAAATTATTTTGAAGCATACTCCTTAATTTTTCTTCTAGCAGTTTTAATACATCCGGCCTTATGTTCAAGCCTTCGATCCACTTGGAATTGAGTTTTATGCAGTGTGAGATTTAGGAATCTAGATTCATTCTGCTACATGTTGATATCCAGTTTTCCCAGCACCATTTGTTGAAGATACTGTCGTTTCTCTAAAGTATATTTTTTTGGGGGCGTTGGAGAGCTGGTTTACTGGTTAAGAGCACTAGCTGCTCTTACAGAGGACCTGTATTCGGTTCCCAGAACCCATATTGGAGCTAGCATCCATTCTTAACTCTAGTTCCAGGGGATCTAATAATCAAAGAAGAGGACAAAAAATTGAGAAGGATTGCGGGGGACATTGGCTAAGTTGGAAGTGCACTGTGAGGGATGGAAATACTTCAGAAACTCTGCTCATATATGATGTTCACCAAAAAGTCTTTATGTTGCATTGGTAAGTTATTTGTGTTTGCTTTTATTAGGGCATGGTGGTACATGCCTTTAATACCAGTGCTTTGAGAGGCAGAGGCAGGCCCATCTCTGTGAGCTGAAGGCCAGCCTCGTCTACATAGCAAGTACCAGATTATCTGGGGGCTACATGGTAACCCTGTCTCGAAAAAAAATTTATTTATTGTGTTATGTGTATGAATGTACTGCCTAGATGTATGTAAGTGTACCTGTGTCATGCAGTGTCCATGGAGTTCAGAAGAGGTCATCAGATTTCCTTGGAACTGTAATTATAGACAGTTGTTAGCTGTCATGTGGGTGCTGGGAGCCAAATCATAGTCCTCTGTAAAACCAGCCTGTGCTCTTAACCACTGACCCATCTCTCTAGCATCCTGTGTGCGTGTGTGTGTGTGTGTGTGCGTGTGTGTGTGTGTGTGTGTGTGTGTGTGTAATCAGTATTATTAACATCTCTCTTAAGAGTGCCTTCATTGGAATCTATAGATTTTTGGTAAAATATATAATTTTCATTTACATCTAAGAAATTTTGCTGTCCACGATGATTTTTTAAAATGACTCATTCATCATTCTATGTTTTCTTATTATTTATGTGTTTACATACTCTCTGCAGTTTTTCTTACTGTTGATATCTAGCTTTATTCCACCATGGTCATGTAGAATGCAGGATGTCATTTCAGTATTCCCATATTTATTAAGTCATGTTTTATTTCTGGATATGTTAAGTATTTTGGAGAAAGTTAAAAATAGAACGACAAGAAGAATGTTTTGGGTGGAATGTTCTGTAATGCTATGTGCATTGTATTAATGGTGTCATTTAACACAAATGTTTCTTTGTTTATTTTGTCTGAATGACTTATCTATCACTGAAATGAAGGTATTTAAGTCCCCCATATAACTATATTAAAGTTAACCTGTGTTTTTACATCTAGTGTCATTTGTTTAATAAAATTGGGTATTCCTGTGCTTTGTAAATATATGTATTTTAATATCATTTTGTCAGATTGCTCCCTAAATATGTATGAAATTGCCATGTTATTGTCTTCTGACTAGTTTTATTTTAAAATCAATTTTTTTCAGCTATTGGAATAGCTATGCCTACTTGTTCACTTTGTCCATTTGCTTGAAAAACTTTTTCCATCCTTTCACCTTAAATTGATGGTGAAGTATTTTTTAAATATTTTATTTGCTATTTTATTTTATGTATATGAGTGTAATGTGTGCATATATGTAAGTGCACCCATGTTATGAATTGCCCACAGAGGTCAGAAGCAGGTATTAGGTACCCTGGAGTTGAGTTATGGACAGTTGTTAGTTACCATGTGGGTGCTGGGAATTGAGTGTGGGTCATCTGCAAAAGCAGCCAGGATTCAGTGCTGGGTAAGATTGGTGATTACTTTTTATATGTCTAGTTGCATTTTTTTTTCCATTTCAGTTGTGCTTTCTTCAGTGTGTCTATCTCCTTATTTAATTCTGTTCTCATATCTTGAATTGTTTTCTTAATTTGTTTCAGTGTTTTATATGTTATTTATTCCCTTTTCTGAGTTTATTCATGTTTATTCATTTATTTGTTTATTCTCTTTTTAAAGTTTATTCATATTTATTCATTTAGTTGTGCTTTCTTTAAATTGTGTAGACTCTGAAAATATTTTAATGCTTTATTTTTACTCTGTGTCTTCAATTTTATCTAAATGGCTCTCCTTGGGAATTATTGTTATTAAATTGGTCATTTCTGGGTGAGATATTTTCTTGGGTTTTCTATTACTTTTGTTTTTTGCAATGACACTTTGGCACCTGGGGTTAAGCTGTTGCTCATGGTTTTAGCCTGCTGGGTCAGAGACCCTGGGTGGTCCAAGTGGCTGGGTGGCTTTGGGGAGTCTTCAGAGAGAGGAGATAAGAGGAGAAAATACCTGGCCAGCCATGACTAATGGGGGACTGGTGAATTATTCTGAGGTTGGAAAGGGGACAAAATACCTTGAGGCAAAGGGTGCCTTACTGGATCTCTGAAGATCTGAGATATTGGGAGTGGGGTGGATGGTGAGTCTTCAGAGGCATGGGAGTGGTGGAACTGGGTGGAACTGGGTGAAGGGGAGTTATAGGGACAGGCTGTGTGGAGTGGAAAAGATGAATTGGGGCCAGTTGAGTTAACACCCAAACATGCTTCATAAAATCTCCTCAGAGAGAAAAGAGCTTGTTCACTGAGGTTTGTGAATGATGACCTAGAATTTCTTTATTGTTCTAATTTTATTTCAGAGTACAAAGCTTTCTTTTAGTAAGATAGGGGTATATTATTAGCTTTGTAAGAAGTTACTGTTAACCAATGTTGTTTAGTATACACATATTTACTTTTACTAAGTCCTAAAACACCATGTATCCTGTAGACAGTGTCTAGGCAAAACTGGGCACTTGTTGAACTCACGTCAATTAAATATGCATTAATTGAATATACACCTGTGTCCCTCACCCACCCCTCCCCCCTTCCCAATTCACCATTTCGGTCCATTTTCTGATGCAGTCATTCTGTTGTTGTTCTTTTACTATGCATCCCTCTCCAACGGTAATGCATCCGAGATAAATGGAGATATAAATCACTGTTGTGTAACAACTATTTATAATGAGTCCTAATGAAACTTACCTTCTAGGTGCCACAAAGGCTTTGATATGAGAGACTTTCTTGCCTCCCCCCCAGAACAAGGAGAAATATGACGATGATGAGGTTGCTCTCCAACTGTAAATTGGAGACAACTATTATAGAGGTAATCTCTTATAAAACTGGTAAAACTGCCTTCTTTAATTGCTTATAGACATAGAACTGTGAAAAGGATTACTCTCTGTTCAGAACCAAATATAACACTAAAGTCCTTAAACTATGCGCTTAAGCAAAATATATCAATACAGGAGCTCTGACATCAGTAATGGATTATTCCACCAGGGAGATGTTGGCCAGGGGATCTAAGGCCCCACAAAAGGTAAAGGCTCCTTGCCTCTAAACTGGGATACCTGCAAGAAGAGAGGCGATAAGGCCCTGCTGCTGAAGACCTGACGTTAACATGGGAAAGATGCATTGAGACCACACATGCAAGTGTACAGATGGCCTCTGGAATACCAGAGAGTGTTACCAAGGGCCACTAAACCAATAAAGCAAATACGGGTCTCCTTGAGTCAAGCAAGACTCCACCGTCAGCACCAGCTACACCTCACCTGCCTGGAAATAATGTGCAGCAGAGGCAGCCATATGCCTGCATATCCCAAATCTAATTGGCTATTGGCTCTCTCCTTGGAGGAATGACCCATGGCTGATGCCACAAGCTTACATCCTCTACAGGTTAGGAGATATCATAAGCCACAGTAAGACCCTGTCATATTTAACAGGAAAAAATGTAGTTCGTGGATCAACATTTCATCTAAACATATGTGTCTATACCAAAGTAACTTACAGTAACTATTAATGTTGCTTAAGTACCTATATATCTAATTGCTTGTGCTTCATTAGTAGGATCGAAAGGTTATTCCTGGACAGACTGTCAGCCCATGAAAGGAAACAGCCAGAATTGACCAGAATCCAAGACAACAGCTCCAGAGAGAGTGGACTGTTCTTCTTCTCATCCACCTGTGCCCCTTTTCTAAGCCCAGGGAATAATCTGCGGAAGAGGGGGCATGGTAGAATGTAAGGGCTGTGATTGGGGTGAAGGGTGAAACTACAGCAATGTAGTCTGGACCCTCATTTGATTAACCTGATTGAACATACAACCCCTCACCCCCCGCTGGAAGGTGGGGCTGTGGGTGTTTGGGCACAACAGCCTGCAAATTGGTTTTACATGAAGGATGCTTGTACTCATGGATTATCACTTATAGCTAAAAAATGGAAAAAAAAACTGAGAGAGATATGCAGGACAGTCATGGCAGAATGCATGATCTCGGTTGGGGGGGGGAGGGAAGGGGAGATATGCCTGAACTGAATTGGAAAATGATGTATGAAATGCACAAAGCATCAATAAAAAAAATAGAAAAAAAAAAAAAGAAGTTACTGTTAATGTCCACAAATGCAACAAGGTTCTGTGTGTTTATGTGTGCTCTTTCTTTTAAGTATTTAGTTTATGGGTAAAGACTAGGGGAACAGAAGAAGGAAAGAATCTGAGTGTAGGAGTTTAATAATCATCTGAACAGTACTTTAGTCATGTGTGGCCTACATCCACATGCTGTTCTTCCCTCCTTGCATTTTCTGAGGCTGTCTCCTGCCTGCAGGCAATCTCTCAGCTTAGTTCTGGCAAGGAGGGGAGAGGTGACCGCGAGAGAGTTACCCAATGGAATAGAAAGACAAGGAAAGATAAGGACAGACATACAGATACGGACTCAGCCCAGGAGAATAGAGTCTCTGTTTATGCCAGCAGTGTGCTTATATACCCAAAGTTACTGTGGTCTAGGCAAGGAAGGGGGGGGGCAGGCAGAAGGGAGGGGTGTGCCACTTGGGCTCTAATGGGGGGGGCTGCAGAGCTCCTGTTTGTAACTAGAGGTGTGACATTTTGCTCAATGCCTCAAGGAACGGGGCCGTACAGTCCTGGAACATTGCAGAGATAGGCGAAGCAAGAAAACATTGTAATATCTCAAATCTTCCAGAGCTACAGATAACTCACCAAGGCAACTGAATGCCTAAAGAGATATCAGATAACTCTCCTCCAGAGGTCTTGTGGGACAGGTCTTACAAGTTCTTGCTCAAGCTTCATTCCTACATCTGGCAAGAATGGAAATGAGCTGCAAAAAATATATTTGAGCAGGGCATGGTGGTGCACACCTTTAAACTAAGCACTTGGGAGGCAGAGGCAGGTAGGTCTCTGTGAGTTCAAAACCAATCTGGTCTACAGAGTGAGTTCCAGGCCAGCTGGGGCTACCAGAAGACCCTGTCTCAAAAAGACACACAGGACTCCAGACACCTTCCCAGAGTCAGTGAGGTTCCGGCGAGTCAAGGCAACCTTGGGGGACACTCTATCTGTCCCTGGAACTCCCAGCTCAGACTCCAGACACTCACCAGGAATCAGTGAGGTTCTGGTGAGTTAAGGCGGACTCACTTGTCCCTGGGAGGCACACCATCCACCCCCAGAACTCCCAGCTCTGATTCCAGACACCCACCCAGAGTCAGTGAGATTCTGGTGAGGCAAGGTGGGCTCACCTTGTCCCTGGGGGGGCATGCCACCTGCCCCTGGAACTCCAAGCTCAGATTCCAGACACCTGCCCAGAGTCAGTGAGGTTCCTGCAAGTCAAGGCGTCCTTGGTGGACATGCCATCTGCCCCTAGAACTCTCAGCTCAGACTCCAGAACCCACCCAGAGTCAGTGAGGCTCTGGAGAGTCAAGGTGGACTTGCCTTGTCCCTGGGGGGCACACTATCTGCCCCCAGAACTACCTGCTAGGACTCCAGACACCCACCTGGAGTCAGTGAGGTTCGAGTGAGGCAAGGCAGACCTGCCTTGGTCCTTGAGGACATACCTGTGCTCAGGCCAAAGTAGTGACTAAACCCAATACTACCACCCCACCCCCCACGTGATCCTGGTGGAGCTTTGGTGCAGAGGACCTAACAGGCGGAACATTGGTGATTATAGTCAGTGCAGCCAAAGTTGAGGTCCCAGAATTCAAAGAAACAAAGAAACAGACAAATCCGCATGCCAAAGACAGAAAGAAAAAAACAAAATGGGAAAAGCTCATAATACATCCACACCACACTCTACCAACCCTACAGAAGATCCCTACAATGAGATCTCTGAGGAAAGAAGCCAAGACAACTACCTTAGAAGAGCAACTGTAGACACATCCAAAGAAATCAGAGAACTAAGTGAAGAGAATGAAAAACTCAGGAAGAACCTAGAGGTAGATAATGACAGTTGGTGGAAAGAACTATGGGGAGAGATTAAGAAACTCAAGAAAGACCTAGAGGGAGAAAATCACAAATCCAGATGGAAATCAAAACACTAAAAATATCCCAGGCTGAAACAAAAAAAGAAAATGATAAAGGAACCCAGGAGCTACAAGATGAGGAAGAAAGACTCCAGAGGGAAGTGGAAAATCTAATGAAATCACAAGATGAAATGACAAAGGATATTGAACATTCATACAACCACCAGGAAAGGGTGGGGAAAAGCCTCAGAAGCAGAAAAAAGAATATCAGACCTGCAGGATAATACAGAGCAACTAGAAAGCTCAAGTAAAGATTATGAAAATTAAAAAAAAAAAAAAAACAAGAGTGGGGGGGCTGGAGAGATGGCCTAGCGGTTAAGAGCACCGACCACTCTTACAGAGGACCCGGGTTCAATCCCCAGCACCCACATGGCGGCTGAGAACCATCTGAAACTCCAATTCCAGGAGAACTCCAGTTCCAGGGGAATCCGAGACCCTCTTCTGACCTCCGCCTTCTGACCTCCGTGACATTGCACGACACTGGTGCACAGACTTGCATGCAGACAGTACATTCATACACATACGGAAATAAATACAATTAATTAAAAAAATAAAAAAAAAACAAGAGTGGAACAACCAGGAAATGTGGGACACTATGAAAAGACCAAACCTCTGCATCGTAGGGATAGAGGAGGGAGAGGAGTCCCAAGACAACACTATTGACCAGATATTGAACAGGATAATAGAAGAAAATTTCCCCGAACTGAAAAAAGACAATCCCGTACAAATATAAAAAGCACATAGAACACCAAATAGACAGGACCAGAAAAGAAACTCCTCATGCCACATAATTGTTAAAATTCGAGATGCTCAAAACAAAGAAAAATGCTGAAAGCCACAAGAGAAAAACAACAAGTTACATATAAAGGGAAACCAATCAGAATGACAGCTGATTTCTCAGCTGAAATGATGAAAGCTAGAAGAACGTGGACAAAAGTATTCCCTGTGCTAAATGACTTTAGATGACAACCTAGACTACAACATCCAACCAAAATGTCAAATATAGTTGAAGGAGAAAGAAAAATCTTTCATAATTATAAACAAAATGAAAGAATACATATCTATGAAATCAACACTTCAGAAAATCCTCAAAGAAATCCCAAGAATAGAGGAAAGAAGCAACTATCCCTAAGCAATTAAAGAGAGAAAGCAACAAAATCATAACAGAGTAAATATAAACATAGACCAAAAACGCAAACAAAACATAAGGTAAAAGGAAGCAACACACATTTCTCAATAATAACATTAAATACTAATGGTCTAAACTCCCCAATCAAAAGGGATAGACTGGGAGAATGGATTAGGAAACTGAACCCTTCCATATGCTGTCTACAAGAAACCCATCTCATCCTCAAGGACAGACACCACCTTAGAGTGAAAGGATGGAAAAAATATTCTAAGCAAATGATACTAAGAAACAAGCTAGAGTGTCTATTCTAATATCAGACAAAATAGATCTCAAAGTAAAATTAATCAGAAGAGACAAAGAGGGCCATTACATCTTTGTCAAAGGAACAAAGAACCACAAAGACTTCACAATTCTAAATGTCTATGCACAAAACTCTGGTACACTTAACTTTATAAACACAACTCTGCAGGACCTCAAGACACAGATTAATCCTAACACACTAATAGTGGGAGACTTGAAAACCTCACTTAGCCCTTTGGATAGATCAACAGGACAAAAAATAAAAAGAGAGACATCAGAATTGATCAATACAATACACCAAATGGACCTCACAGAATATTCCACCCAAATACCAGAGAATATACTTTATACTCAGCACCTCATGGAACATTCTCCAAAATCTACCACATACTGGGGCACAAAAGGAACCTCAACAAATACAAAAGGATATAAATTATTCCATCATTCTATCAGAGCACAGTACAATATTGCACAATATGAACACCAGAATAACTCCAACTAGCTACAAGAACACATGGAGACTGAACAACACAATCCTGAATAACGAATGGGTCAGGGAAGAAATAAAGAATGAAATAAAAGTATTCATGGAACTGAACGAAAAAGACAATACAACACAACAAAACCTTTGGGATACTTTAAAAGCAGTCCTGAGAGGGAAATTTATAGCCTTAAGTGCTCACATTAAAAAAAAAAAAAAAAAAAAAAACCAGAAAGGGAACAAGTAAATGATCTAACACTGCAGCTAAAAACACTTGAGAGACAACAACAAATGAATGCTAAACCCAAAGGAAGAGAAAACAAAAATCAGAGCAGTAATCAATGAAATAGAAACAAAGAAAACAATAAATAAAATCAATGAATCCAAAAGCTGGTTCTTTTGAAAAAAGAAACAAAATAGACAGACCTCTAGCTCAGTTAACAGAAAAAAGGGAGAGCAACTACAAATCAATAGTATTTGTGATGAAAGGGGAAACATCACAACAGACAAAGAAAAGATCCAGACAATCATATGGGAATACTTCAAAAATCTATACACTACTAAATTTGAAAACCTAAGAGAAATGGATGAATATCTGAAATCCTGGGAACCAAGAAAGCTTAACCAAGAAGAGATTGACAGTTTAAATAGATCCATAATATCTGAGGAAATTGAGGCTGTAATTAAAAACCTCCCAACTAGAAAAAGCTCTGGTCCAGATGGTAACACGGCAGAATTCTATAAAACATTTAAAGAGGTCCAAAACCATTGCTACTCAAACTGTTTAGAAGGATACAAACAGAGGGAATTCTCCCAAACTCCTTCTGTGAAGCCAACATCACTCTAATACCAAAACCAGGCAAAGATGCAAGCAAAAATGATAGCTATAGACCCATCTCACTAATGAACATAGATGCAAAAATTCTCAACAAAATATTGGAAATCGCATACAGACCCACATCAAAAAGGTCATCCATCATGATCAAGTTGGATTCATACCAGAGATGCAGGGATGGTTCAACATATGTAAATCAATAAATATCATAAACACATAAATGGACTGAAAGACAAAAACCACACAATCATCTCAATTAATGCAGAAAAAAACCTTTGACAAGATCCAGCATCCCTTCATGTTTAAAGTGCTAGAGGGAATAGGACTAAAAGGAACATTCTTCAAAATGATCAAAGCCATATATTGCAAACCCACTGTGAACATCATCCTAAATGAAGAAAAATTGGAACCATTTCCCTTAAATGTGGGAACCTGGCAAGGCTGCCCCCTATCACCACTCCTTTTCAACATAGTACTTGAACACTTGCTAGGGCAATAAGACAAGAGAAGGAAATTAAAGGAGTACTAATCAGAAAAGAAGTTAAGCTATCCCATTTTACAGATGATATGATAGTTTACCTAAGGGATGTTAAAAACTCCACCAGAAAACTTCTAGAAATGTTAAGAGTTTTAGTAAAGTATTGGGCTACAAAATTAACCTAGCAAAATCAGTAGCCTTTCTTTACACCAACAATAAACAAGTGGAGAAAGAATATAAGAAGAACTTCCCACTCACAATAGCCTCAAAAATAATAAGATACCTGGGAACAAACCTAACCAAATATACCAAAGACCTCTACATCAAAAATTTTAAAGCCCTGAAGAAGGAGATTGAAAATGACATCTAAAGATAGAAAGACCTCCCATGCTCATGGATTGGGAAAATTAATATAGTAAAAATGTCCATTTTACCCAAATTGATATACAGATTCAACGCAATCCCAATCAAAATCCCTATGAGCTTCTTCACAGACTTGGAAAAAATTCCTTAAATTCGTATGGAAAAACAAAAGACCCTAAATAGCTAAACCAACCCTGAGTGAATAAATGCAATGCAGGGGGGATTGCACTACCAGACTTCAAACTATATTACAGGGCCATAGTCATAAAGACAGCCTGGTACTGGCAGAAAAACAGACCTATTGACCAATGGAACAAAATTGAAGATCCAAACTTGAGCTCATATAATTTCAGCCACCTCATATTAGACAAAGGGGCAAAAAACCATCAGTGGAGGAAGGATAGCATCTTCAGCAAATGGTGCTGGCAAAATTGGATCATCATCTGTAGAGAACAAAAGTAAACCCCTACCTCTCACCCTGTACAAAAATCAACTCCAAGTGGATCAAAGATCTCAATGTGAAGCCTGAAAACCTGAAGGTGATAGAAGAAAAAGTTGGCAACAACCTACAAGACATAGGCATAGGAAAAGACTTTCTAAATCAGACAGCAGCTGCACAGGAAATAAGGTCAACAATTGATAAATGGGACCTCATAAAACTCAAAAGCTTCCGTACAGCAAAAGAAACAATCAAGGAGGTGAGAAAATCCACAGAGTGGGAGGAGGTCTTTATCAGTGATACATCTGCCAGAGCATTGACATCAAGAATATATAAACTACTCAAAAAATAAAGAAGTAAGAATACAAATGACGTACTCAAAAGATGGAGTAAAGAGCTGAACAGAGATTTCCCCAGTAAGAAAGTAAACATGGCTGAGAAACATCTTAAAAAGTGTTCAACATTATTAATAATTAAGGAAATGCAAATTAAAATGACTCTCAGATATCATCTCACTCTGATACAACTAGCTAAGGTCAAGAAAACAAAAGACAACAGATATTGTAGAGGTTGTGGGGAAAGGGGAACACTTATCTACTGCTGGTGGGAATGTAAACTTGTACCACCACTATGGAAAGCAGTGTGGAGAACACTTAAAAGACTCGGAATGAGCCTACCTGACACAGTCATACCACTCCTGGGTATATACCCCAAAGACCCTATACCACAAAGATACATGCATGTTCATGTTTATTGCAGCTCTCTTCACAATAGCAAAGAGCTGAACCAAACCAAATATCCCTCAACAGACAAGTGGATGACAAAAATGTGGTACATCTACACAATGGAGTACTACTCAGTGGTAAAGAAAGATGGCATTATGAACTTTGTAGGTAAATGAATGGAGCTTGAAGCCATTATGCTGAGTGAAGTAACAGTCCCAGAAAGACAAGCAGAGAATGGTTTCCCTCATTTGTGGATGCTAACACCAAATCCCCTCAGACAAAAGGCAAGCTGAATGACAATATTGTTATATTTCTGTTTATTTGAAGGCAACTATGTTGTTATAATGTGAATCTCTCAATGTGCTCTAGAATATACCCACCAATTATTCTCAGCCTCTGTAATTACTGTATATGGGTGAAGAATATGTATCCATATTTTAGAGTAATTTAAAATTAATGGAGGAAAATGTGAATTCCTAAACATAAAAAAAGACTGAGAGAAAGATGCAGGACAGTTATGGTAGAATGCATGGTCTGATGTGAGGTGGGATGGGGTGGGGAGAAGGAAAAGGGACATAAGCCTGAACTGGATTAAAAAATGATGTATGAAATACACAAAACATCAATAAAAAATGGAGAAGAAAAAAAAGACACACACACACATATATATTTATATATATGCCAACTTCTTTACAAGAAATGCAAGAGGGAGGCAGCAGAAGGGAGTTCAGTCTTGTCATGTGGGATGAAGTAGTGGAAAATAGCATGTCATGTGAGATGAAGGAAGAAGCAGAGTATGTGTTCGTAGGAGTAAATATAACCTCTATATTAATAAATAACAGTGAGGTTTTCTTTAAAGAGACCCCAATGTTTGTTTAGTAAGTTACTCAGTTGTGTGTTAAAAATGTCACTTAGTTAATTTCATCCTTGTGCTGTAAGAAGGTATGATTTTAATAAATGTTGCTCAAAGTTTCATGTATTAAATGCTAAGTTCCAAGGTAGCACTTTTGGAAGGCAGAGGAACACTTTTTGTATAAATTAATTGAATTTTTGTGTATTTCATGCACAACATATTAATTATCTTTATGTCCTCTTCCCTATCAGCACCCTCCCATAGTCTGCTCACTAGATTTCATGCATTCTGTTATTTATGTTAAGGGCTATTGAGTCAAGTTACTGTCCCTGATGTCCCTCAGTGCAAGTTCATTCACTGGATTCTGGTTAGCCTATCTTAAGGAACATCAGCTCTTCGTCATCCAGCAGCAATCAGCAGCCCAATAGCTCTTTAGATAAGCTAGGGTTTTGTTGCCAACTTCCCCATTATGCTAGGTTTTGTCTGCTGGAGTTTGCATGGATCTTGTGCATACTGTCAATATTGCTGTAAGTTCATTTGGGCAAGGTCTTAGGAGTCTGTAAGACTCTATTTCCATATGATCATGCTTCTCTTCCCCAGTTCTTAAAATCATTCTGCTCCTTCTTTTGCAAATATCCCTGAACTCTAGGTAAATGAAGTATAGGAGTCCTGTCACAGGACCCACACTCCACGGTTCTTATTCTCTACACAATGCCCATTTGTGGCTCTTTGTGTTCACTGCACTCTGTTGCATGAGGGAGCTTCACTGGTGAAAGATGCATTAGTGTTCACTCTACCCCTTGTTCCACTGTATTCTATGAGCCTTCATAGTAGAGGTTTCATTGTAAATGTATGACTTAAGGTTGGGGATTTCACAGGCACTTAATCTCTAATGACCAGTTCTGGTGCTCTGTACTAGTCTCTGCTGCAAAAGCAGCTTCTTTGATGAATGGTGACTGGCATAATCATCTGTACAAATAAGGTTACATATTTAGCACATAATATGAAATTATATTTGTCTAGAGATGTAACAACCTTGCTGTTCTGTTAGATCTATGACTTCTCCACCCATTTGTATTTGGGAATGTTTACAGTACCACACATGAGTTTCCTGCCATAGAGTGTGTTTTAATTCCAATTAGGTAGCTGTAGATTACTCACAAGAAACAAATCACAATACTACTCCAATATAGTTTGCTGTGCCAGTTATTGTTATGGTTGTTAGGCCTTAAACTTGGCATTGGACCATTGATTGATGTTTTCCCTTGTCAGGTTGCATACTGTCCTCCAAAATTATGAGAGCTAGCATTCAAGGAGATGGCTTCCATATTAGTTCTGGCTCTATTGCTCAAAGTCCTGTGTCTAAATTATGTCCTGTCTTCAGCAATAGGGTCTTACCTTCAAGTTCAGGAAGACAATCAAAGATTATGGCAACTGTCTGTATAATTTTGGGAGTCTCTTGGACTACCTTGGACAAGAATTGGAGAGAGGTTTCTCTTGTCTGACACTGGGTCTTGTTATATAGCATTCAGCAATATACATGTACTCATGTAGAGATATTTATTTAGTAATTTTTCAGTAGGTTTTTGGACTAATAAGTTTCCCTTTTTCCACCAGCTAAACTCTCTCTCTCTCTCTCTCTCTCTCTCTCTCTCTCTCTCTCTCTCTCTTTCTCTCTCTTTCTCTCTTTCTCTCCTCCCCTAACCCTTCTCATCCATCTCCAGTTAAAGTATCCCCATCTCTCACTTGATAATAATACCTGTCTCCTACAGTCCCTGTATTAGTCACTTTTCTGTTGCTGTGATAAAACCCATGACCAAAGGAACTTATAAAAGGAAGAGTTTATTTGAGCTTATGATTGACTGTTCCAGGGAATTAGAGTCCATTGTGGTGGGAGGCATGGCGACTGGATCTGGGGCAACAAGCCAAGGGTCACATCTCAAAAAGAGCACATGAAGCAGAGAGAGGGCGACTGGAGACCACGAGGCTTGTTAAACTCACTTAGCCTGTCCCCAGTGACATACTTCCTCTAGCACGGCCACACCTTCTAAGACCTCCAAAAACAGTGCCACCAACTGGAGACAAATGTCTGAATACTTAAAGCCTATGGGGGACACTCATTCAAACCACCACAGTCCCCTTTCTATTGAGCTCTTTCTTTCCCTTTCATGATGTGGAGGAACTTTTATGAAGTGAGGACTAGTCAATGAATGCATGCTTTCTGAGGATATACTGTAACAAAAACCCTTCTCTCTTTCTCTTTTGACTCCTTCTGCCTCATACTTCTTGAATTGTCATGTTGCATGCTAGCAATGACCCAGTCCATTGACCTCTTGATATAGGACTCAAAACTCCCAAATTATGAGACCCCAATTGCATTTTTTTAACAGTTCATTATCTCAGTTCTGCCACAGGCAGAGTAAGAGCTGGCCCACCTCTCTGAGAATCCAGATCTTTAGGGACACTAAAGCAGCCATCAGCTACCCCTCAGCTTACAATGCAGGCCAGGTAAGAGCTGGCTCACCTTGCTGGGAACCCAGGTCTTGGGGACACTGAGCCAGCAGCTAGAATCCCCTTAGCTTCTGCCACAGGCCAACCAAGAGCTGGCCTACCCTGCTGGGTACCTGGGTCTTCAGGGACACTGTGGCAGCAGTCAATGGCTCCTGGGGTTACTCCACAGGCCCGATAGGAGCTGGCCCACCTCACTGAAACCCAGATATTTAGCGACACTGAGGCCACAGCAAGGTTGCCAATTCAGCCCCCACCAAGTCAAATTAAAGGAGCAGGCCTATATCGCAACAAAGAAACACTTGAATTTCACATCAGATTACAAACAAAATGAATCAAATCCGCATGCCAAAAGCACAAAGAAAAGTCAGCAACATGGGAAAAGGAAATAAGAAATTCCTACCAAACTCTATAAAAATGGGATCTCTCTGGAGGTAACCCAAGACACAGATCTTAAAAGAATAACCATACATATACTCAAAGAAATCAAGGACTTAAAGGTAGAGAATGACCAACTCCAGAAGGAAATGGAAATACTAAAGGACTCTCAGGCTGAAATGAAAAAGGAAATCAAATACTCATCCAGTCAACAGCAAAGGGCAGGAGAAAGCTTCAATAACAGAATGGACGAAGTAGAAAATAGAATATCAACCCTAGGAGATAATATGGAAGAACAAAAGAACTCAAGCAAAAACTATGAAAAGTTAAAAAAAAAATAAACACAAGAGTGGAATAACCAGGAAATGTGGGACACCATGAAGAAACCAAACCTCCGTATTGTCGGTATAGAGGAAGGAGAAGAATCCCAGGATAATGGTATGGATGAGATCTTCAGCAGAATAATAGAAGAAAATTTCCTCAAACTGAAAAAAGGCATGTCCATACAAATACAAGAAGCACATAGAACACCAAATAGACCTTGAGAAAACAAAAACCTTGGTTAATCTGAGTTAACTGTGTTGCCTTAAGCATCCAAAAGGAAAGTATAAACAGAAATAAATAATTAGTAAGGCCTGAGAAACTGTACTTCAGGTAAAAAACTTAAGATCTTAGTAAAATGACAAAAAGTAAAAACAAAACAAAACAACAACAACAAAAAAAAAAAGCACAGTTGTTTTGCCTGTCTTACTGGCAAGTGCAGCTACCCTGTGGCTTCCACTGCTTTGGGCATCCTTCAAAGACGTGAGACACAGCATTTCAACCTTCTGATATAGACTGAAAACTCATGTCTCTCCAAGAATCCTCCAAACCTTCAGTACCAGATAGGGACTGCTGAGACATCCAGTTTGTGGACTTAGCTACTACTGAATAAAGACTGCCATTGTTGGACTACCCAGGCTGTATGTATCACAGAGACCAGTACTGGAAGATCAAGACAGGATGTGGTGCTTACTGGACCTCATTTAGTGACCATGGGAAGGGAGGGTCCCAGTGTGGAACACAAGGGCAAAACTGATGGTTGTTTGGGCTTGCCAAGGAGGACACTTCAAACATAACATCTTTCAGCCTAATAAAGAAAAAAAAAATCATAAGCTGAAGATACTAAAACCTGTGATATATGTGGCATGTATATGTGCATATTTTGGAGTGATGCAAATTGGAAAAAATAGCAACAACAACAATGGCAGAAGGACTGGGTCAAAGAACTGACTGAAGCAGTGAACCCCTGCTTGAAATAGTAAACTTCTACATCAAAAATTTTAAAAGAGACCTGGAAAAAGATGAAAGACATGCTTGGCAGAATGTGTGAGTGAGTTCTGTTGGAGTGGGGAGGACAATGAAAGGCACATGGGTCTAGATTTAATTGGAAATTTTGTATTAAATGCACAAAACTTCAATAAAAATTGGCTTAAAAAAACAAATACAAGAAGCACATAGAGGGGGCTGGAGGGCTCAGTGGTTAAGAGCACCTACTGTTCTTGCAGAGGACCCAGGATTGATTCCCAGCACCCACATAGAGGCTAAGAACTGTCTTTAGCTGGGCATGGTGGTACATGCCTTTAATCCCAGCACTCTGGGAGGCAGAGAGATCTCTGTGAGTTCAAGGCCAGCCTGGTCTACATAGTGAGTTCCATGCCAGCTGAGACTAAAGGGAGACCCTGTCTCAAAAATACCAAAATAAATAAATAAATAAATAAATAAATAAATAAATAAATAAGAAGAACCATCTTTAAGCCTGGCATGGTGGCACACACCATTAATCTTAGCACTCAGGAGGCAGAGGCAGGCAGATCTCTGTGAGTTCAAAGACAGCCTGGTCTAAAGAGTGAGTTCCACACCAGCTGGAGCTATGTGGAGACCCTGTCTCAAAGGAAAAGAAAAAAAAAAAAAAAACTACCCGAAAAAACACATAGAACACCAAATAGACAAGTTCAGAAAAAAAACTCCCCACATCATATCATAATCAAAACTCTAGATGCTCAAAACAAAGACAGAATGTTGAAAGCCATAAGAGAAAAACAGCAAGTTACATATAAAGGAAAACCCATCAGAATTACAGCTGACTTTTCAAGGCAAACAATGCAAGGCAGAAGAGCTTGGACCAAAGTATTTCCAGTACTAAATGATTGCAGATGCCAACCCAGATTACTCTACCCAGCAAAAATGTCAATTATAATCGAAGGAGAAAGGAAAGTATTTCATGATATAAACAAGATCAAAGAATACATGTCTAGAAAACCAACCCTCCAGAAAATACTCAAAGCTATCAGAGGACAGAGGAAAGGAACAGCTATCCCCAAGTGGCAATTGAGAGTAATTAATGAAGGTATAGACAGATTGTTTTGTTAAGAGATTTGAATTAAGGAACAAGAATCAGAAAGTATAAGAGAAGGTAAAATATTCAAAAGAGAGTTCTCTGCAGCACAGACAATGCATTATGTAACCATTCCACTGGCAGATCTTTCTGAAAATGTGCAATAGGAATAATTTTTTCTTTTATTTCTAATTTTATAAAACATTCAATGTTTAATGCAGTATTTATTTCTTTTTTAATTTTCAGATTTACTTTTATGCTTTCAGAGTATAGTGAAATGTATTACTTTTTTAGTGTCATATAGATATACTAACAAACAATATTCTAAAATTATAATTATTGTTTTTGTTAAAAGGCCAACCATGTGGCTAACATTCTAAGTCAGAATAGCATAGCTCATTTTCTATGGACTGTCTTGACTACTACTCACCCTAACTAATTTAGGTAATTTAGGGGTTTTCATTATGCCAGTTCAACAGATTGGGAAATGAGCTGGATTTCAAAAGATTGGTCTAAGTGCCCATTATATAATGCAGTCATTCAATATTTCATGTAGTTACCTTTTTCCATATAACAAGCTATACATTTGCTGTCATACAAATGCTAACATTTAAACATAATTTTATTTACCTAACTACTCAGTATATCTCAATCATTGTTTTACTTATTATTTTATCAATGAAAAAATAAAAATTTCTACTTTAGTCATTTTTTTATTTATACTTGCAATATTAGCTACTTTCCATATACAGTGAGCAGTGCTAGGTCTGTGTCTGGAAGGGCTGTCTTCAAATTGTTTATCACATTAAACTGCTTACTGAAGAGTAGAAAGAATTACTGAAAGAAGTATTCTGAGAAGCTAAAATGACCTTTGTTGCAGATATTCAAAAACAGCAAAGAATGTTGGATTAGATCTAAACTTCCCTGGGTTTAACCACTAGCATATATAAGTAGGTTTTGTAGTTATGTATTTACTTAGATAATGTGGTAGGAAACCACAATTTACAGTGATGTTTTATCAGTAACAGCAGAGTTGTTTAAAGTTAGAATTAAATGAAGGGACTTAAAGATGCTTTTCCAAGTCAGAGTAGGAGAAAACATTTGAAGATGCTGAGATGTAATTATTTAAACATAAGCTTGCATTATAAAGAGAGATAAATCAGTCATTTTGTCTGGTTTCTTTTTCACACTCATTTTATGTGACAGAAGAATTAGCCTTCATCATTATTTACACCTATCCTTTCTATTCTATAAATCTATTACAGGGTGTTGAAAATTACTGTTTGCAATACTTCCAGAAGAGTATGAAAGAAAAATCTTCCATTTGGGTTATGATTTATATTCTCTAAAGGCAATAAGAATTGCACTTGCATTTTTAGAAAAAAAAAAAAAAAACACTGCAGCTTTCTGACACAAAAGTTTATTGCCACAAAGTTCAAGTGACCACCTAGGATTTCTCATTTAGAATGACTATATGCAAACTAATGAGCTATTGATTCTTAATTACCAACCATCAACTTCGCAAGAGCTATTTGCTGCAATAAAATCTTGGATACTGAAAAGCCACCATGGTTTCCTTCAGATAACTCTAGTGTGTTTCAGACCATCTATGGAAGGCTCAAAAGGAGCACATATTATTTCACACTTAGGTGTCAAGTTGATGAAAAAAGTGGGCATGCTGCAATGCTTTCAGAGTTACAATTCAGGTGAGAAACTCAACTGCATATTAAATTCATGGATGAACAATGGAAACTTGAAAGCCATAATTTCAAGTTTTAATTCTGCAGGTATTGGCATATGACACCAAATTGTTAAATCCAGCACAATACAAAATTTAACACATGAGAGATTTACATAGGGATAAGAAGGCTTTGTGTAGTTTAAGAAAGGCGGCAGAGTATCTTCATAATACAGTAGTCAGTCTTGGGAAGCACAAACTGAATAAAAGGTTTATAATAGAATCTCCATCTAATTTACACAGTAACTTACCTATATGAAGCTCCCGTCTAACTGGGCATTGGCAAGAAACTGCTGAATGTAGAAATATTTTCAGGTAGTTAATGGATATTTGTTTAGCTTTGAGTTTTGGTACATGTGGATATCTGACATTCTAACATGAGGATACACTAATATGTTTACTATACAAAATTTGCCAGGTAAGAGCCACAGATTAGTGGGATTTGCAGATAGTAATCAAAGGAGAAGCTGTTTTCCTTACATCCAAAGCTAAGAAAGCTTATAAATGCATCTCTTTACATGTCACTAATGATGACAGTATGTTATTGAGAGGAAATATTTTTGTGTTTCTATAAGATGTGATGGCAGGGCTGGAGAGATGGCCTAGGGATTAAGAGCGCCCACTGCTCTTGCAGAGGACCCAGGTTTGATCCCCAGCACCCACATGGCAGCTGAGAGCCGTCTTCAGCTCTGGTTCCAGGGGAGTCCGATGCCCTCTTCTGACCTCCGCGGCATTGCACGACATGGGTGCACAGACCTGCATGCAGACAGTACATTCATAAATATAAAAAAAAAATACAATTTAAAAAAAGATGTGATGGCAGATGCACTAATAAATGGAAAAATACTAAGGAAATTCATTCACTGAAATTTTATGGAAAAGATGATATGTCAGAATGCCTCATATTGATAAGATGGCAATATTTCCCAAACCGATCTACAGTTTCAATATAACTCCTATCAGAATCTTTGCTTCCCTTCAACAGAAATTGACAAGTTGATTCTAAAATTCAGGTGAAACTGCAAGACAAAACAACTAAGGAAAGAATAGTAAATTATGAAAACTTACACTTTTCAATTTTAAATATTACTTCAAGGCAATGGTAGTCAAGACAATGCCATACAAGGAGAGAGCAGTGGAATCAAACTGAGAGTACAGGAAGAAAAGGTAACTTTTGTAGTGCTGGGGATTGAACCCAGGATTTTCACATAGTACACAAAACATTTTATCACTGTAACACCACATCCTCAGCCCCTGGACAACTTATTTTATTTTATTTTATTTTATTTTATTTTATTTTATTTTATTTTTTTTTTGGTCTGGACAACTTATTTTTAACAAGTTTGCTTCAACAATTCAAAGAAAAAGAGAAGAATTTCCAACAAATATTGTAAAGGAAACTATATTATTTAGAAGACTAATCTGATTCTTTGTAGAAGAATAATTTTCAGGGTGTAATGGCACATACTCGTAAATCTAGTATTTGGGAAGATGAGGCAGGAGGATCGTTGTGAAATTGAGAGACTGAGGTCAAACTGGACTACATAGTGAGTTACAGACCATCCTGGGTTACATAATGAGATCTTGTCTCAAAAATAAAAACAAACAAAAAGCCAAGCTTCAGCTAAACAAGAAGAAGGAGGAAGGCTGAAGAGGAGGAAGAGCGGGAGGAGGAGGAGAACAAAGAGGAGGAAGTAAAGGAAATTTTCTAATTGTCCATTCAATGATAACCAGATATATGCAAATTCCAAGTTTCTTGTTCTTACTGTGAAATTTCCCCAGGTTAGATACCAGATGAAAATATAAAGCACTGATACTCACTTGGAATATGAATAGGCAACTGTGAAAGCCCTGTGAATTATTTCTCCAATTTTGCTAATCAAAACATTGTTTAGTAAGAGCTAGTTGATAGTCAAGTAGCCTTTTAAATGATGCTACTTAAATCAAGGAAGTTGACTTGGAAAGCCTGCATTATCAAACTATTGAGGTGATTAATGGTGTTATATACCTGTTCCATCAAAATTTACTTCTGAGACAAAGTACTATTCACATAATATCTCTTTTCATTTTTACCAAAGTATTATAACATGAAAAGCAAAATTCTAGTGTCAAGTCTCACTTTATAGTGATTACATTTGGTGGGGGTTGGACAATATAATATATAAAATATAAAAATAATTCATTCAACTATCAATTTTTCAAGTATCCAAATCAAAGAGAAAGAATTTTTTTTTTGAGATAGGGTCTCCTTGTAGCCCCAGCTGGACTGGCACTCACTATGTAGAATAGGCTGGCATTGATCTCACAGAGATCCTCCTGCCTCTGTGTGTTGGGACTAAAAGTGTGGACCACCATGCCTGGCAAAGAAAGTATTCTTGAAAATTCATAATAATATTATGATGATCCTCAGGTGATAATTGAAAATTTAAAATTACATCTTCTTAATATAATGCCATTAAAGACACATGTATTTTTATGATTCTCTTGACCCTTAAAAGATTTTTATCATATTTCCCAAATCTGGTTAGGGTGGACAGATTAAACACAGATGTTCCTAAAACTAAAAGTTCAGAAAAACCACACTGTTTCTGTACCCCAAGTACATTGCTCAGATGATACCTACATTAAAACAATCCATGTGGGCTGGAGAGATGGCTCAGTGGTTAAGAGCAGTGTCTGCTCTTCCAAAGTGCCTAGCCAACATTTGTAGCTCCAGTTCCAGGGGATCTCTCACCCTTTTCTGGGCTCTGCTAGCATTACACATGGGTTCACTTACCTACATACGGACAAAAACTCTCATACATATAAAACTAATTTAAGCAATCCCTGATTATCTTATATCCAATATTTTATCATTTAAATACTTGCTGTATTTCACAAACTTTTACTAATATTTCCCAGGAACTATTAATCTTATAAACGAGCATTGATTGGGCAGTACTAGTACTTGGGTGAGTGCCATTTTCCAAGTATTTCGGATGAGACAATGGATGGCAAGAATGACTCAGTAACTTCTTTAAAGTTGAACAGAAATGATGTTGGATATGCTATGAAAAATACACCATTCTTTCTTGTGTTTTTGCCAAACCATTATTTTATACTATTGTCACTAGTCGTATTTTTTGAATGAAATTGTATGTACAAAATATGTAAGTATGGACAGTTGTATGTGCATACTGAAATTGTGTGTGCATACTGAAATTGTGTGTGCAAATCCAATGTGTATATTGATTTGCAAATACTCTTATAATTTGAAATGATGGACCCAATTAAATTGACTTAAAACATAGAATAAGTATTCATGGAAACAAATGTAAAAAGGCTGGATGGTATGTTTCTTGAAAAATGAAGGCAAACTATAAGAAAATTAACTATATTTTGTCACAATAAAAGAAAATTAAGCTTATAATTAGAGTTGTGTGATAAGTTTTAGACTAAAAGTGAGTCTTTGATTCTGGAGGAAGTTTATGGATAATCAAGTAATCCATAGAGTGGTGTGTAGTAGTGGGCTGGAGAGATGGCCTAGCGGTTAAGAGCGCCGACCGCTCTTACAGAGGACCCGGGTTCGATCCCCAGCACCCACATGGCGGCTGAGAACCGTCTGAAGCTCCAATTCCAGGAGAACTCCAGTTCCAGGGGAATCCGAGACCCTCTTCTGACCTCCGCGGCATTGCACGNTGGCCTAGTTTCCTTTCTGCTGCTACCTGGGTCTTCAGGGACACTGTGGCAGCAGTCAATGGCTCCTGGGGTTACTCCACAGGCCCGATAGGAGCTGGCCCACCTCACTGAAACCCAGATATTTAGCGACACTGAGGCCACAGCAAGGTTGCCAATTCAGCCCCCACCAAGTCAAATTAAAGGAGCAGGCCTACATCACAAAAAACACTTGAATTTCCACATCAATGGAGCAAACAAAAGGAATCAAAATACCGCAGTATAGCCAAAAGCCACCAAAGAAAGTCGCAACATGGGAAAAGGGAAATAAGAAATTCCTACCAACTCTATAAAAATGGGATCTCTCTGAGGTAACACCAAGACACAGATCTTAAAAGAAAACCATGCATAACTCCAATGGAGAAAGTCAAAGGGACTTTAAGGTCAGGAGGAGTGACCAGACTCCAGAACGGAAACATGGAACACTACTAAAAGGCATCTCAGGTTGAAATGAAAAAGGAATCAAATACTCATCCAGTCAACAGCAAAGGGCAGGAGAAAGCTTCAATAACAGAATGGAGAGTAGAAAATAGAATTATCAACCCTAGAGATAATATGGAAGAACAAAAGAACTCAGCAAAAACTATGAAAAGTTAAAAAAAAAAATAAACACAAAGTGGAATAACCAGGAAATGTGGGACCCATGAAGAAACCAAACCTCCGTATTGTCGGTATAGAGGAAGGAGAAGATCCAGGATAATGGTATGGATGAGATCTTCAGCAGAATAATAGAAGAAATTTCCTCAAACTGAAAAAATATACCATACAAATACAAGAAGCACATAGAACACAAAATAGACTCTGAGAAAACAAAAACCTTGGTTAATCTGAGTTAACTTGTGGCCTTAAGCACCCAAAAGGAAAGTATGAAACAGAAATAAATAATAGTAAGCCTGAGAAACTGTACTTCAGGTAAAAAACTTAGAATCTTAGTAAAAAACAAAAAGTAAAAAAACAAAACAACAACAACAACAAAAAAAACTTTTTTGCCTGTCTTCATTCCTGGCAAGTGCAGCTACCCTGTGGCTTCCACTGCTTTGGGCATCCTTCAAAGACGTGAGACACAGCATTTCAACCTTCTATATGGACAAGAACTCCATGTCTCTCCAAGAATCCTCCAAACCTTCAGTACCAGATAGGGACTGCTGAGACTATCCAGTTTGTGGACTTAGCTATCTACTGATAAAGCATGCCATTGTTGGACTACCCAGGCTGTATGTATCACAGAGACCAGTACTGGAAGATCAAGACAGGATGTGGTGCTTACTGGACCTCATTTAGTGACCATGGGGAAGGGAGGGTCCAGTGTGGAACACAAGGGCACTGATGGTTGTTTGGGCTTGCAAGGAGGAAACTTCAAACATAACATCTTACCTAATAAAGAAAAAAAAAAATCATAAGCTGAAGATACTAAAACCTTTGTATATGTGGCATGTATATGTGCATATTTTGGAGTGATGCAATTTGGAAAAATAACAACAACAACAATGGCAAAGGACTGGGTCAAAGAACTGACTGAAGCAGTGAACCTGCTGAAATAGTAAACTTCTACATCAAAATTTTAAAAAAGAGACCTGGAAAAGATGAAAGACATGCTTGGCAGAATGTGTGAGTGAGTTCTGTTGGAGTGGGAGGACAATGAAAGGCACATGGGTCTAGATTTATTGGGAATTTGTATTAAATGCACAACAAAATAATAAATGCTTAAAAAAAAAATACAAGAAGCACATAGAGGGGCTGGAGGGGCTCAGTGGTTAAGAGCACTACTGTTCTTGCAGAGGACCCAGGAATTGATCCCAGCACCCACATAGAGGCTAAGAAACTGTCTTAGCTGGGCATGGTGGTACATGCCTTTAATCCCAGCACTCTGGGAGGCAGAGGAGATCTCTGTGAGTTCAAGGCCAGCCTGGTCTACAAGTGAGTTCCATCCAGCTGAGGACTAAAGGAGACCCTGTCTTCAAAAATACCAAATAAATAAATAAATAAATAAATAAATAAATAAATAAGAAGAACCATCTTTAAGCCTGGCATGGTGGCACCACCATAAATCTTAGCACTCAGGAGGCAGAGGCAGGCCAGATCTCTGTGAGTTCAAAGACAGCCTGGTCTAAAGAGTGAGTTCCACACCAGCTGGAGCTACTAATATAATCATCAAGGAAAAAGAAAAAAAAAAAAAAAACTACCCAAAAAAACACATAGAACACCAATAGACAAGTTCAGAAAAAAAACTCCCCACATCATATCATATTCAAAAATTCTAGAGGCTCAAAACAAAAGACAGAATGTTTGAAAGCCATAAGAGAAAAACAGCAAGTTACATATAAAGGAAAACCCATCAGAATTACAAGCTGACTTTTCAAGGCAAAAAAATGAAAGCCAGAAGAGCTTGGACCAAGTATTTCCCAGTCTAAATGATTTGCAGATGCCAACCCAGATTACTCTACCAGCAAAAATGTCAATTATATATGCGAAGGAGAAAGGAAAGTATTTCATGATATAAACAAGATCAAAGAATATGTCTAGAACCAACCCCCCAGAAAATACTCAAAGCTATCAGAGGACAGAGGAGAAAGGAACAGCTATCTCCAAGTGACGAGAGTGAGTAATTAATGAAGGTATAGACAGATTGTTTTGTTAAGAGATTTGAATTAAGGAACAAGAATCAGAAAGTATAAGAGAAGGTAAAATATTCAAAAGAGAGTTCTCTGCAGCACAGACAATGCATTATGTAACCATTCCACTGGCAGATCTTTCTGAAAATGTGCAATAGGAATAATTTTTTCTTTTATTTTCTAATTTTATAAAACATTCAATGTTTAATGCAGTATTTTTTCTTTTTTTAATTTCAGATTTACTTTTATGCTTTCAGAGTATAGTGAAATGTATTACTTTTTTAGTGTCATATAGATATACTAACAAACAATATTCTAAAATTATAATTATTGTTTTTGTTAAAAGGCCAACCATGTGGCTAACATTCTAAGTCAGAATAGCATAGCTCATTTTCTATGGACTGTCTTGACTACTACTCACCCTAACTAATTTAGGTAATTTAGGGGTTTTCATTATGCCAGTTCAACAGATTGGGAAATGAGCTGGATTTCAAAAGATTGGTCTAAGTGCCCATTATATAATGCAGTCATTCAATATTTCATGTAGTTACCTTTTTCCATATAACAAGCTATACATTTGCTGTCATACAAATGCTAACATTTAAACATATTTTTATTTACCTAACTACTCAGTATATCTCAATCATTGTTTTACTTATTATTTTATCAATGAAAAATAAAATTTCTACTTTAGTCATTTTTTTATTTATACTTGCAATATTAGCTACTTTCCATATACAGTGAGCAGTGCTAGGTCTGTGTCTGGAAGGGCTGTCTTCAAATTGTTTATCACATTAAACTGCTTACTGAAGAGTAGAAAGAATTACTGAAAGAAGTATTCTGAGAAGCTAAAATGACCTTTGTTGCAGATATTCAAAAACAGCAAAGAATGTTGGATTAGATCTAAACTTCCCTGGGTTTAACCACTAGCATATATAAGTAGGTTTTGTAGTTATGTATTTACTTAGATAATGTGGTAGGAAACCACAATTTCAGATGATGTTTTATCAGTAACAGCAGAGTTGTTTAAAGTTAGAATTAAATGAAGGGACTTAAAGATGCTTTTCCAAGTCAGAGTAGGAGAAAACATTGAAGATGCTGAGATGTAATTATTTAAACATAACTTGCATTATAGAGAGATAAATCAGTCATTTTGTCTGGTTTCTTTTTCACACTCATTTTATGTGACAGAAGAATTAGCCTTCATCATTATTTACACCTATCCTTTCTATTCTATAAATCTATTACAGGGTGTTGAAAATTACTGTTTGCAATACTTCCAGAAGAGTATGAAAGAAATCTTCCATTTGGGTTATGATTTATATTCTCTAAAGGCAATAAGAATTGCACTTGCATTTTTAGAAAAAAAAAAAAAAAACACTGCAGCTTTTGACACAAAAGTTTATTGCCACAAAGTTCAAGTGACCACCTAGGATTTCTCATTTAGAATGACTATATGCAAACTAATGAGCTATGATTCTTAATTACCAACCATCAACTTCGCAAGAGCTATTTGCTGCAATAAAATCTTGGATACTGAAAAGCCACCATGGTTTCCTTCAGATAACTCTAGTGTGTTTCAGACCATCTATGGAAGGCTCAAAAGGAGCACATATTATTTCACACTTAGGTGTCAAGTTGATGAAAAAAGTGGGCATGCTGCAATGCTTTCAGAGTTACAATTCAGGTGAGAAACTCAACTGCATATTAAATTCATGGATGAACAATGGAAACTTGAAAGCCATAATTTCAAGTTTTAATTCTGCAGGTATTGGCATATGACACCAAATTGTTAAATCCAGCACAATACAAAATTTAACACATGAGAGATTTACATAGGGATAAGAAGGCTTTGTGTAGTTTAAGAAAGGCGGCAGAGTATCTTCATAATACAGTAGTCAGTCTTGGGAAGCACAAACTGAATAAAAGGTTTATAATAGAATCTCCATCTAATTTACACAGTAACTTACCTATATGAAGCTCCCGTCTAACTGGGCATTGGCAAGAAACTGCTGAATGTAGAAATATTTTCAGGTAGTTAATGGATATTTGTTTAGCTTTGAGTTTTGGTACATGTGGATATCTGACATTCTAACATGAGGATACACTAATATGTTTACTATACAAAATTTGCCAGGTAAGAGCCACAGATTAGTGGGATTTGCAGATAGTAATCAAAGGAGAAGCTGTTTTCCTTACATCCAAAGCTAAGAAAGCTTATAAATGCATCTCTTTACATGTCACTAATGATGACAGTATGTTTGAGAGGAAATATTTTGTGTTTCTATAAGATGTGATGGCAGGGCTGGAGATATGGCCTAGGGATTAAGAGCGCCCACTGCTCTTGCAGAGGACCCAGGTTTGATCCCCAGCACCCACATGGCAGCTGAGAGCCGTCTTCAGCTCCGTTCCAGGGAGTCCGATGCCCTCTTCTGACCCGCGCGATGCACGACATGGGTGCACAGACCTGCATGCAGACAGTACATTCATAAATATAAAAAAAAATACAATTAAAAAAAGATGTGATGGCAGATGCACTAATAAATGGAAAAATACTAAGGAAATTCATTCACTGAAATTTTATGGAAAAGATGATATGTCAGAATGCCTCATATTGATAAGATGGCAATATTTCCCAAACCGATCTACAGTTTCAATATAACTCCTATCAGAATCTTTGCTTCCCTTCAACAGAAATTGACAAGTTGATTCTAAAATTCAGGTGAAACTGCAAGACAAAACAACTAAGGAAAGAATAGTAAATTATGAAAACTTACACTTTTCAATTTTAAATATTACTTCAAGGCAATGGTAGTCAAGACAATGCCATACAAGGAGAGAGCAGTGGAATCAAACTGAGAGTACAGGAAGAAAAGGTAACTTTTGTAGTGCTGGGGATTGAACCCAGGATTTCACATAGTACACAAAACATTTTATCACTGTAACACCACATCCTCAGCCCCTGGACAACTTATTTTATTTTATTTTATATTTATTTTATTTATTTTTTTTATTTTTTTTGGTCTGGACAACTTATTTTTAACAAGTTTGCTTCAACAATTCAAAGAAAAAGAGAAGAATTTCCAACAAATATTGTAAAGGAAACTATATTATTTAGAAGACTAATCTGATTCTTTGTAGAAGAATAATTTTCAGGGTGTAATGGCACATACTCGTAAATCTAGTATTTGGGAAGATGAGGCAGGAGGATCGTTGTGAAATTGAGAGACTGAGGTCAAAACTGGACTACATAGTGAGTTACAGACCACCTGGGTTACATAATGAGATCTTGTCTCAAAAATAAAAACAAACAAAAAGCCAAGCTTCAGCTAAAACAAGAAGAAGGAGGAAGGCGAAGAGGAGGAAGAGCGGGAGGAGGAGGAAGACAAAGAGGAGGAAGTAAAGGAAATTTTCTAATTGTCCATTCAATGATAACCAGATATATGCAAATTCCAAGTTTCTTGTTCTTACTGTGAAATTTCCCCAGGTTAGATACCAGATGAAAATATAAAGCACTGATACTCACTTGGAATATGAATAGGCAACTGTGAAAGCCCTGTGAATTATTTCTCCAATTTTGCTAATCAAAACATTGTTTAGTAAGAGCTAGTTGATAGTCAAGTAGCCTTTTAAATGATGCTACTTAAATCAAGGAAGTTGACTTGGAAAGCCTGCATTATCAAACTATTGAGGTGATTAATGGTGTTATATACCTGTTCCATCAAAATTTACTTCTGAGACAAAGTACTATTCACATAATATCTCTTTTCATTTTTACCAAAGTATTATAACATGAAAAGCAAAATTCTAGTGTCAAGTCTCACTTTATAGTGATTACATTTGGTGGGGGTTGGACAATATAATATATAAAATATAAAAAAAAAATAAAAAAAGATCCAAATCAAAGAGAAAGAATTTTTTTTTTTTTGAGAGGGTCTCCTTGTAGCCCCACGCTGGACTGGCACTCACTATGTAGAATAGGCTGGCATTGATCTCACGAGATCCTCCTGCCTCTGTGTGTTGGGACTAAAAGTGTGGACCACACCATGCCTGGCAAAGAAAAGTTTCTTGAAAATTCATAATAATATTATGATGATCCTCAGGTGATAATTGAAAATTTAAAATTACATCTTCTTAATATAATGCCATTAAAGACACATGTATTTTTATGATTCTCTTGACCCTTAAAAGATTTTTATCATATTTCCCAAATCTGGTTAGGGTGGACAGATTAAACACAGATGTTCCTAAAACTAAAAGTTCAGAAAAACCACACTGTTTCTGTACCCCAAGTACATTGCTCAGATGATACCTACATTAAAACAATCCATGTGGGCTGAGGAGATGGCTCAGTGGTTAAGACCAGTGTCTGCTCTTCCAAAGTGCCTAGCCAACATTTGTAGCTCCAGTTCCAGGGGATCTCTCACCCTTTTCTGGGCTCTGCTAGCATTACACATGGTTCACTTACCTACATCGGACAAAAACTCTCATACATATAAAACTAATTTAAGCAATCCCTGATTATCTTATATCCAATATTTTATCATTTAAATACTTGCTGTATTTCACAAACTTTTACTAATATTTCCCAGAAACTATTAATCTTATAAAACGAGGCATTGATTGGGCAGTACTAGTACTTGGGATGAGTGCCATTTTCCAAGTATTTCGGATGAGACAATGGATGGCAAGAATGATCAGTAACTTCTTTAAGTTGAACAGAAATGATGTTGGATATGCTATGAAAAATACACCATTCTTTCTTGTGTTTTTGCCAAACCATTATTTTATACTATTGTCACTAGTCGTATTTTTTGAATGAAATTGTATGTACAAAATGATGTAAGTATGGACAGTTGTATGCATACTGAAATTGTGTGTGCATACTGAAATTGTGTGTGCAAATCCAATGTGTATATTGATTTGCAAATACTCTTATAATTTGAAATGATGGACCCAATTAAATTGACTTAAAACATAGAATAAGTATTCATGGAAACAAATGTAAAAAGGCTGGATGGTATGTTTCTTGAAAAATGAAGGCAAACTATAAGAAAATTAACTATTTTTTGTCACAATAAAAGAAAATTTAAGCTTATATTAGAGTTGTGTGATAAGTTTTAGACTAAAAGTGAGTCTTTGATTCTGGAGGAAGTTTATGGATAATCAAGTAATCCATAGAGTGGTGTGTAGTAGTGGGCTGGAGAGATGGCCTAGCGGTTAAGAGCGCCGACCGCTCTTACAGAGGACCCGGGTTCGATCCCCAGCACCCACATGGCGGCTGAGAACCGTCTGAAGCTCCAATTCCAGGAGAACTCCAGTTCCAGGGGAATCCGAGACCCTCTTCTGACCTCCGCGGCGTTGCACGACACGGGTGCACAGATTTGCAGGCAGACAGTACATTCATACACATACGGAAATAAATAAAATTAATAAAAAAAAAATTAAAAAAAAGAGTGGTGTGTAGCATCTTTAAACATTGGTTTTATTTATTTGAGAAATTCATACAACGTATATGACCATATTCAGAAGCCTTCTTCCATGTCTACTCTCACCTACTGTCCCTTCCCCACCTCAATGTCCTCCATTATTATTTGTCTTTTTAAAAGGCCTGTTGAATCTAATCTGTGTTTTCTAGGTGCTATTGCATGCGTATCTATCTTTTCGAGTCTGGTCTACTTATCAGTCATCACACCAGTAAAGAAAATTGACTCACAGTCAGGCCTGGTGATACATATCTTTAATTCCACCACTTGACATGTAGGATAAGGCCAATCTCTGTGAGATCAAAGCCAGACTGCTGTACATAGTGAGTTCCAGGCCAGCTGGGGCTACAGAGAGACCCTGTCTCAAAAAGAAAGAGAAATAGAAGGAAAGGAAGGAAGGAAGGAAGGAAGGAAGGAAGGAAGGAAGGAAGGAAGGAAGGAAGGAAGGAAGGAAAGGAAGGAAAGGAAGGAAGAAAAAGAAAGAAGAGCGAGAGAAAAATTAACTCCCCCTGTCTCTTCATCCATCAGTTGTTAATAGATCCTAAGCTAGGGCTGAGGCTTCTTGCCCACTTCTCCTTTCATGCTGGGCTTTTACCTAGCTTGGGCTTCCACAGGTCTTGCAAGCTGTCAGGAGTGCTTGGGTTGGGATCACATGAGCAGTGACCCTATGATGTCCCGACAACATAGTTTCTTTGTATTATATACCACTGTTGGCTCTCACAATCTTTTCATTCCATTTTCCACAGAAATATTTGAGCCCTGTTAAGAGTTGGTATGACCCAGGAATCACGTTTGGGGTTGAGAATTCTGCAGTCTTTTATTCTCTGCATATTGACCAGTTGTGGACCTCTATGTTACTTGCCATCTGTGGGCTTCCTCCATGTTGCAAGGTTCCTGCTCTCTCTGGTCACCAACCTCACAGCCTTTAGTGTGGGAGCTACTACCCAGCCAAAGCACAACAGGCCAGGCTGCAGGCAGGAACAGGGAGGGAGTAGAGAGTACTTTGGGAGCATGAGCGAGCCTTACAGATCAATAAGAGATTTGGGAATTGGTGTCAGTAGGCCAAAATTCTCATTTATTGGAGGAGTTTTAGAGTCTTATAGAGCAGCTTTGGTGGGCTCTTCACAAGGATGGGGGTGGAGCAAAGGGGAGTCTGCATGCACTTTTACAATGGCCGAATTCATAGCATTTGTCTCCTGAGATTAGGATTTTTTTTAATTATTTTTATTTAATTTTATTTATTTATGTATGTGTATGAATGTACTATCTACATGCAGGTTTGTGCACCCATGTCGTGCAATGCCACGGAGGTCAGAAGAGGGTGTCATATTCCCCTGGAATTGGAGTTCTCCTGGAATTGGAGTTTCAGATGGTTCTCGGCTGCCATGTGGGTGCTGGGGATCGAACCCGGGTCCTCTGTAAGAGCGGTCGGCGCTCTTAACCACTAGGCCATCTCTCCAGTCCCTAGATTAGGCTTTTATGGAAGATGCACCATTTGGCTTCTGAGATTAAGGGGTGTGTGCCTCAGGACAGATAAGCTTAAGAATTCTATACTTCAAGCTACATTCCCCAGCGGGGATGTGGGGGTTGGGGTGGGGGCGGGGGGCTACTGGCATCTAATATCCAAAATGACTAGTGGGGGTAGCTTCTATCTCCTGCTGACCTTATAGGTTATCAGGGTACGAATCCAGCTCACTGATATCTCACTCATCATGGACTATCAGGCCCTACAGCCATCTGCTGCAAGAAGACACTTCTCTACTGAGAGTTGTGAGCTGCACAAAACTATGGGTATAACAGTAAGTTGTTAGTATGCAGTTTAATACTACATATATGAAGCAGATAAATATCAGTAGGTTCTCCCCTATTGCCTGTGATGTTTATATCCTCAAGTATTTGGCCCCAATACTGATTTCAGTTATGTACTCCAGTTTGTGATGGGAGCTTTAAATTCAACTCCCATATTTGTACTACTACTGTATCAGGGATTATATTTCTCCAGGTCAGTCATTATTGTGGCTTGCAGGGCTCACAGCAAGGTTGATAATTACCTCTTGCTGATAGTGTCATGCATGGTATTTTCTAGTAATATGAAAATTAGTCAGTAGAGATGAGGCTTCAAGGTCAGTAGCAGCTTGGTTTCTCATCATTTTTCTATGACTTATGTTTGTAGTATCTTGAGCAATAGAGTCTTACTGTCAGGTTCTGGCAGGTAATCAAGAACAATGACAATAAGTAGTATTGTCTGAGAGTCAATTGGCCCTCTCTGATCAATAATTTCAAAAGAGTGAGTCTATCCCTAGACTTGCACTTTCCTTTTTTTTTTTTTAATTTTATTTATTTATTTATTTAGTTAGTTAGTTAGTTAATTAGTTATTTGGTCTTTTCAAGACAGGGTCTCCCTGTAGCCCCAGCTGTCCTGGAACTCGCTCTGTAGACCAGGCTGGCCTTGAACTTTCAAAGATCCGCCTGCCTCTGCCTCCCAAGTGCTAGGATTAAAGGCGTGTGCCACCACACCCTGCTAATTTTTATTTATTTTTATGTGTGAAGTGCAGTAGGTTTGTGCACCCATGTGTGTGCAATGCTGCGGAGGTCAGAAAGAGGGTGTAGGGGTGTCGGATTTCCCTGGAACTGGAGTAAGACAGTTTCAGCCGCATGTGGGTGCTGGGGTTAACCCAGGTCCTCTGCAAGAGCAGTCGGCACTCTTAATCATTAGGCCATCTCTCCAGCCCCAGAACTGCACTTTCTATTGCTACCCTTTGGTGCCTAGTAGAGACACTGAACCCCTGTTACATGGTAACTATACTTAAACCCATTTTATATTGTAAATGCAATATATGCAACATATTTTGTATAATATTCCCATGAATAAAGAAATGTACACACAAACACAACTAAATACACTCAGTAATATATTTATATATGTGCATTTGTACATTTATAAATATATGTATGTATATATAACAATAGTCAAAGAGGAGGATAAGAATTTGAGATGGAGTGGAGGGGACATGGAAAGTGATGGAGAGGGGACTAAGAGGGATGGAAAAGATGTAAAAACAGGACACATGTATGAAATTCCCCACAAAATAAAAAGACCATACCTTCTTTTTTTTATTGTTATTAAACTTTTCCATAAGTCATAATCATTTCTAAACAAATCTAGAGTCACTTCCCTTTCTGTCCCCCACCCACCCAAGTCCCTGCACTCTGCCATACATGTCCTGCATCTTTTTCTTAGTCTTTCCAGAGGTTTTTTTCATACTTTTGTTGTTCTTCCAACTTGTATTGCTACCAGTAATATATAATATATTATATATATCTATATAATATATATATATATATATACACACACACACATAGAGAGAGAAATATATAAACATACATACATACACATATCACTTGAATTGGAGGACTTTTTTTTCCCCCTAAAAGATGTCATGTTTTCCTTAAGGAAGTGCTTGAAGATTCCTTCTCAGCAATTCCAAACAACCCCCAAATGAAGTCCAGTAAGCAAGTGTCCTGTACTGGCCTCCATGATACAGCTCAGGTAGTCCAACAATGGCAGTCTATATTCTGAGGAGGCTGAAAACCTCTTCGATGTTTAGTCCACAAGCTGGGTATCTCAGTAGTCCCCATCTGGCATTGAAAGTTTGGAGGATTCTTGGAGAGACATGAGTCTTTAGTCCATATTGGAAGGTTAAAAACCTGAGTCTCATGCCTTTGAGGAGTGCCAAAAGCAGTGGCAGCCACAGGGTAGGTGCACTTGCCAGTAAGAATTGAAGACAGGCCAAACCACAGTACTCTCTCTTTTTTATATTTTTCTTTTTACTAAGATCTCAAGTTTTATGTCTGCAGTACAGTTTAGTCTTACTGATTATTTCTGGTTGTACTTTCCTTTTGGATGCTTAAGGCTACACAGTTAGCCCAGATTAACCAAGGTTTTTTGTTTTCTCAAGGTCATTTGAGGATCTGGTCCTCAGGGGTCTGTAGGGATTTTGGGGGGGCAGGAGGATGGGAGTGTCTTGCTCCTTTCGGCTTCTCATTTACCAGTTCCAACCACTTGAGGACAGTATCAGGTCTTGCTAGACCAGGCTTCCTTTTCTGAAGCATAAGCAGACTTTCCTCTTTATAGACTGGACAATGGCTGAAGTCCCATTAGTGGATCTCCAAGACCTCCCTGAACAGTAAGATTGGTGACTCACATTTGCAGGACATTTCAAGAGATGCTCCCATGCATAATCTTCTAAGACTTGGTTGAGCTCTGAGGGCAAGGGACAAAGTTATCCCTTAGGTCCCTCGGCCAAATTGGTATGTGTGGTGGTTTGAATGAGTGTCCCCCATAGTCTGTAAGTATTCAGACATTTGTCTCCAGTGGGTGGCACTGTTTTTGGAGGTCTTAGAAGGTGTGGCCATGCTAGAGGAAGTATGTTATTGGGAGCAGGCTTAGTGAGTTTAAGCTTCGTGGTCTACAGTTGCTCTCTCTTGGCTTCCTGTGCTCATTGCGAGATGTGACTCTCTGCATGCTGCTCCAGCTCCAGCCACCATGCCTCCCACCACAATGGACTCTAATTCCCTGGAACCATCAATAGTAAGCTCAAATAAACTCTTCCTTTTATAAGTTCCTTTGGTCATGGTGTTTTATCACAGCAACAGAAAAGTGACTAATACAGTAATTTGGTACCAGAGAGTGGGCTGTTGGCTGTGAAGAACCTGACCATGTGGATGTTTGGAGAAATGTGGAAGACTTTGGAACTTTGGGCTAGAAAGACTATTGACTACTGTAAGCAGAGCTTAAAGGGCCATTCTAGTAGAAGCCTGGAAGAAAGCATTGCTGCAAAAGATGTGGTTCCAGAGGTGTATTAGTCACTTTTCTGTTGCTGTGATAAAATACCAGACCAAGGAACTTATAAAAGGAAGAGTTTATTTGGGCTTACTTTTGAGCTGATAGCCTACAGAACAAAGAAGACTCCATGTGACCTTAAGGACCAGGAAGGTGTAACTCATATATCCAGACTGTTGATACATTTCATTTGTTTTGTTTGATTTTTAAAACTCCAACTCGGTTCACTTTATAATTTAGAATTCATGCCTGGTACAGTAGTAGCCAGGCCAATGAGCCTGATCTTTTTTTTTTTTTTTTTTTTTAATTTTATTTATTTTTTTTTTGTATGTGTATGAATGTACTGTCTGCATGCAAGTCTGTGCACCCGTGTCGTGCAAGAGCCTGATCTTAGATAGGTCATACTGCATAGGGGAGAACCTGCTGCTACTATTGTGCTAGATGAGGATGGTATTAAACCAACTCCTAGACTTATTGCTATATCCATAGATTAATGCATCTCTAAACACTCCTAAGCAAAGTATTTTTCTTGCAGTTGATGGTGATTAGTGCTCACAACCACAATTTGTTGTGCAGAAGATAAGATATTATTGGAGGGTCCAGTCCAAAACAGGACATGTATATCATACTCCCTTCTCACAAGATTCAGAGGTCATTGCAGAAGAAGGGGAAGAAAGATTGTAAGAGACAGAGGTTGTGGAAGACTATAGAAAAACACTGTTTTCCAGACACAACAAGCAGTTGCATATAGCAACTGACAGCAGCTATGGCTGCATATACAAGACCTGTACAACCTCAAGCCAAGCAGAATCTCAGCATCGAGGTGGATGTGGCCAGGAACACGTTGCTGAGAAGCTATTGTTAACTGATGGCTGTGGGGAGAGGGAAATTCTATTTTCTTCAAGGCTGTGTCCTCTGAGAGGCTGCTCATGCTCCAGTAGATGAATATATGCCCATGCACAAACAGGGAACACTAAGTGGACTTGGATTAAAAATAAAGAGAGAACACATGACATTAGGAAGGAAAAATGGTGGTGGGAAGAAAGAAGAAATTTGAGGAGAGGGCATGCAAAGAAGACTTGATCAAACATATTATACACCTATTATGCATGTATGAATTCATGTCGCTTAAAAGGGCTCCTGTGTTCAAATTCACACACCCAGAGCTCAGGGATCACTATGTAGAAGTGGGTGGGATGGTTTTAAGAGCCAGGGGTGGTGCATGACCATAAGGAGACAGTCTTCCAGGCCTCCGGGAACTTGCTCATATGAACTTAGAGCAATGGTGACAGTATGCGCAGGACACATGCAAACTCAATCACATAAAGCCAGCATAGAACTGAATAGATGGGAAGCAGGCCCTAACCTCAGCTGAGGAAATATAGGCACCTAATTAGTGCTGGGTTAGAGGGTAGATCTTCTTCTAGATAGGCTGACTGGACTCCAGTGAATGAGCTTGTACTGAGGACATCTGGATATGCAAATTTATCTTGATAGGCCTTGACATACAGGAAAGAATGCATGGCCTGGACGTCCCAGCTTGGGCTCCAGACTCAGTGAGATGCTGGTAAGTCAAGGCTGAACTGCCTTGATCCTTGGGGGCCTACTGGCATGCAGGCCAAAGTAGCAACACAACCGCCTCCCCTCGTCCAGGCAACATGGTGGAGCTGTGGTGGAGAGGACCTAACAGTCACAGTAATAATTATTATAGCCTGTGTAGCCAACTTTGAGGTGACAGAATCCAAAGAAACAAACAGACAAATCCACATACCAAAGACACAAAGAAAAAACAACATGCGAAAAGCTCATAAGAAAGCCACACAGAACTCTACCAACCCTACAGAAGATCCCTACAACAAGATCTCCAAGGAAAGAAGCCGAGACACTGACCTTAGAAGAACAACTGTAGACGTATTCAAAGAAATTAGAGAACTGAGGGAAGAGAATGAAAAACTCAAGAAGGACCTAGAGGGAGATAATAACAAATGGTGGAAAGAATTAAGGGGAGAGATTGAAAAACTCTAGAAGGAAGTGGAAATCCTGAAAATATCCCAGGCCAAAATGAAAAAAGAAAATGACCAACGAACCAAGGAGCTACAAGAAGAGAATGACAGGCTCCGGAAGGAAGTGGAAAATCTAAAGAAATCACAGGATTAAAATGAAAAAGGAAATTGGACATTCGTCCAATCACCAGAAAAGGATAGGAAAAAGCCTTGGAAACAGAATGGAAGAAGCAGAAAAAAAGAATATCAGACCTACAGGATAATACGGAGCAACTAGAAAGCTCATGTAAAGATTTTGAAAAATTAAAAACAAAACAAAACAAAACAAACAAACAAACAAAAAACACAAGAGTGGAACAACCAGGAAATGTGGGACACTATGAAAAGATAGAGGAAGGAGAAGAATCCCAAGACAAAACTATTGACCAGATCTTTGACAGGATAATAGAAGAAAATTTCCCCAAACTGAAAAAAGACAATCCCATACAAATACAAGAAGCACATAGAACACCAAATAGACAGGACCAGAAAAAAACTCCCCATGCCATATAATTGTTAAAATAATAGATGCTGAAAATAAATACAAAATACTGAATGCCACAAGAGAAAAACAGCAAGTTACATATAAGGGGAAACCCATCAGAATCACAGCTAATTCTCAGTCCAAACTATGAAAGCTAGAAGAACATGGACCAAAGTATCCTGGGCTAAACGACTTTAGATGCCAACCCAGACTACTATATCCAGCAAAAATGTTAGTTATAGTTGAAGGAGAAAGAAAAATCTTTCACAACATGAACAAGATGAAAGACTACATGTCTAAGAAACCAGCACTTCAGAAAATCCTTGAAGCAATCCAAAGAACAGAGGAAAGGAGCAACTATCCCTAAGCAATTGGAGAGAGAAATCAACAAAAGCATAACGGAGTAAATATAAATCTAGCCCAAGAATGCAAAGAAAAAATAAGGTGAAAGTAAGCAACTCACATCTCTCAATAACAACCTTAATTACTGATGGTCTCAACTCTCCAATCAAAAGACACAGAGACACAGACTGGGGAAAATGGATCAGGAAAATGAATCCTTCTATTTTCTGTCTACAAGAAACCCTTCTCACCCTCAAAGACAGACACCACCTTAGAGTGAAAGGATGGAAAAATTATTCCAAGTGAATGGTACCAGGAAACAAGTCGGAGTGGCTATTCTAATACCAGAAAAGATAGATCTCAAAGTAAAACTAATCAGATGAGACAAAGAGGGCCATTACAATCTTGTCAAAGGAACAATTAACTATGAAGACTTCACAATCCTAAATGTCTATGCACCAAGCTCTGGTGCACCTAGCTTTATAAACACAACTCTCAGGACCTCAAGACACAGATTAATTCTAACACACTAATAGTGGGAGACTTCAACATACCACTGAGCCCCTTGGATAGATAACTGGACAAAAAACAAACAGAGAGACATCGAACTGAACAATACAATACATCAAATGGACATCACGGACATCTACAAAATATTCCACTCAAACACCAGAGAATATACTTTCTACTCAGCACCTCATGGAACATTCTCCAAAATCGACCACATACTGGGGCACAAAAGAAATCTCAATAAATACAAAGGACTGAAATTATCCCATGCATTCTATCAGACCAAAGTACAATAAATCTCAATATGAACACCAGAATAAGCCCAACTAGCTATCTGAACACACAGAGATTAAACAACACCATCCTGAATAATGAATGGGTCAGGGAAGAAATGAAGAGTGAAATAAAAGTTTTAATGGAACTGAACAAAAAAGACAATACAACACAACAAAACCTGTGGGATATATTAAAAGCAGTCTTGAGAGGGAAATTTATAGCCCTAAGTGCACACATCAAAAAAACAGAAAGGGAATAAATAAATAAATGTTCTAACACTGCAGCTAAAAACACTTGAGAGATAACAATAAATGAACCCTAAACCCAAAAGACAGGAAGAAATCACAAAAATAAGAGCAGAAATCAATGAAATAGAAACAACAAAAACAATACATAGAATCAATGAATCCAGAAGCTGGTTCTTTGAAAAGATAAACAAAACAGACAGACCTCTATCTCAGTTAACATCAACAACAACAAAAAAGAATGAAGAACTCCAAATCAGTAGTATTCATGATGAAAGGGGAAACATCACAACAAAGTAAAGATCCATACAATCATACGGGAATACCTCAAAAACTTATCCTCCACTATATTTGAAAACCTAAGAGAAATTTATGAATATTTGAAATCCTGGGAATCAACAAATCTTAACCAAGAAGAGATTGACAGTTTAAACAGACCCACAATATTTGAGGAAATTGAGGTTGTAATAAAAAACCTCCCAACTAAAAAAAGCCCGGGCCCAGATGTATTCGCAGCAGAATTCTATAAAATATTTAAAGAGGTCCTAAAACCATTACTACTCAATCTGTTCAGAAGGATACAAACAGAAGGAACTCTCCCAAATTCCTTCTATGAAGCAAGTATCACCCTAATCCCAAAACCAGGCAAAGATATAACAAAAAAGAAAGCTATAGACTCATCTCATTAATGAATATAGATGCAAAAATTCTCAACAAAATACTTGGAAATCATATGCAGACCCACATCAAAAAGATCATCCATCATGACCAAGTTGGATTCATACCAGAGATGCAGGGATGGTTCAACATATGTTAATCAATAAATAGCATAAACACATAAATGGACTGAAAGACAAAAACCACACCATCATCTCAATTGATGCAGAAAAAGCCATTGACAAGATCCAGCATCCCTTCATGTTTAAAGTCCTAGAGGTAATCTGACTGAAAGGAACATTCCTCAACATGATCAAAGCCATATATTGCAAACCCACCGCCAACATCATCCTAAGTGGAGAAAACTTGGAACCATTTCCCTTAAAGGTGGGAACCCGGCAAGGCTGCCCCTTATTGCCACTCCTCTTTAACATAGTGCTCAAAATGCTTGCTAGGGCAATAACATAAGAGAAGGAAATTAAAGGAGTACTAATAGGAAAAGAAGAAGTTAAGCTATCCCGTTTTGCAGATGATATGATAGTTTACCTATGGTATGCTAAAAACTCCACCATAAAACTTCTACAAACAATTAAGAGTTTCAGTAAAGTGGTGGGATACAAAATTAACCTGGAAAAATCAGTAGCCTTTCTTTACACCAATAATAAACATGTGGAGAAGGAATATAAGAAGAACTTCCCACTCACAATAGCCTCAAAAATAATAAAATACCTGGGAACAAACCTAACCAAAGATACCAAAGATCTCTACAACAAAAATTTAAACCCCTGAAGAAACACTGAAAATGATATCAAATGATGGAAAGATCTCTAATGCTCATGGATTGGAAAAATTAATATAGTAAAAATGTCCATTTTACCCAAATTGATATACAGATTCAACACAATCTCAATCAAAATCCCCATGAGCTTCTTCACAGACTTGGAAAAAAATTCCTTAAACTCATATGGAAAAATAAGAGATCCCAAATAGCTAAAGCAACCCTGAGTGAAAAATGCAATACAGGGGTAATTGCTCTACCAGACTTCAAACTATTTTACAGGGCCATAGTCATAAAGACAGCCTGGTACTGGCACAAAAACAGACCTGTTGACCAATGGAACAAAATTGAAGATNGAAACACTGAAAATGATATCAAATGATGGAAAGATCTCTAATGCTCATGGATTGGAAAAATTAATATAGTAAAAATGTCCATTTTACCCAAATTGATATACAGATTCAACACAATCTCAATCAAAATCCCCATGAGCTTCTTCACAGACTTGGAAAAAAATTCCTTAAACTCATATGGAAAAATAAGAGATCCCAAATAGCTAAAGCAACCCTGAGTGAAAAATGCAATACAGGGGTAATTGCTCTACCAGACTTCAAACTATTTTACAGGGCCATAGTCATAAAGACAGCCTGGTACTGGCACAAAAACAGACCTGTTGACCAATGGAACAAAATTGAAGATTTACACTTGAGCTCATACAATTTCAGCCACTTCATATTTGACAAAGGGGCAAAAAACCTCAATGGAGGAAGGATAGCATCTTCAGCAAATGATGCTGGCAAAACTTTTGTAAAAGAACAAAATTAAACCCTTACCCCTCAGCCCTGCACAAAAATAAACTCCAAGTGGAACAAAGATCTTAGCATAAAATCTGAAAGCCTGAAAGTGATAGTGGTAAAAGTTGGTAACAACCTAAAAGACATAGGTCTAGGAAAATACTTCCTAAATCAGACAGTAGCTGCACAGGAAATAAGGTCAACAGTTGACAAATAGGACCTCATCAAGCTGAAAAACTTGTAAAAACTCAGGGAAGTGAGGAGAAAACCCACAGAGTGGGAGGAAATCTTCACCAGTGATTCATCTGACAGAGCATTATCTTCAAGACTACTCTAAAAGCAAAGAAGCAAGAAAGCAAAAGATGTAGTAAAGAGTTGAACAGAGATGAGGAAGGAAAGATGGCTGAGAAACATCTTAAAACGTGTTCAACATCATTAATAATTAAGGAAAAGCAAATTAAAACCACTCTCAGATATCATCTGACTCCAATCCACTCCTGGGTATATACCCCAAAGACTCATCCTACCTCAAGGATACATGCACATCCATGTTTATGGCAGCTCTCTTCACAATAGGGAAGAGCTGGAACCAACCCAAATGCCCTTCAACTGACTTGACTAATGGATGACAAAAATGTGGTACATCTACACTGTGGAGTACTACTCAGAGGTAAAGAAAGATGACATCATGTGGGAACATACAATTCTCCTCCCATCGTTAGTTTCAAGATCTCAAAAATTGAACATTTATCAATAGGATTGGAACACGGAGTTTTCCATTTGTATCCCAGAAAGGATATTACCCCACCTCCCACCTCCCTCTTTTTGTTTTTTATAAATTTTTATGTTTTGACCTATAGATGCCTAAGTTGTATTACACATACCCATAAACAGGAGCCAAGGCATAAGTTTTCATTAAATTTACCCAAACTTTTTCTCATTGACTGTATGCTACTTATTTGGGAAGTAAATTTAAGCTTAATTCCTTTAAATTGTCCTACAAGTAAAAGAAAGTGTTAAAATGTTATGTTGTATAATTCAGAAAAATATAGAGACCATTTGTATACCTTAACCCCAACGTTACTGTTGGAAGTTCAATAAAAATTATAAATAAAACAATTAACATTTTATATTCCCAATTAGTTCAAATGTATTACCATTTTCACCAAAACCTACAACCAAATTTAACTAATCTAAACATTTCACTAAGCCTTAAAATATCCAATAATATGTGGATAAAGTTTGGGCAGAGTTGAGTACCTGCCAAATAAATTTTACCCAATATACACTTTGCTCTTTAAAGCTATATGACTGGAATATGACCTCAGGGAAATCAAGTCTATTAACTTATATGGTTTATTTTGTATTTGTATATAGATCTCTACTAAAATACCTTTCTATATAAATATATGCTATTTTTTATGATTATTATTTCTTTATTTTTAAGGAATTCTACAATATAATAACACAGTTGTTTTCAGATAACATTGATGTTGCTCAGTTTGCCATACAATTAGGTAATTGGTGCATTTTGCAAGTATCTATGTCCAAATTTTGAACAACCCAAGGTTCCCATAGTCCAGTTGGAGAACATTATATGCACAGGCATGTTGATCAATTAGGAGTCCAGACTATATTGCTGTCGTGTCATGATTCACCCCTATCTCTCCACAGAAATCACTAATCTAAATGCCTGAAAACGTACAACTTTTGGCAGTGTAGGATGGACTGGGAAATGCCAGCAAAGAGGCTGACCCATTAAAGAACATTAAAGAAAGCGGAACCTTAGACTGCCTGAGTCACAGACACTGAGCAACTCTCTGAATTCTATTGGGGTTAACTGTTTATAATGGGTCCTAACAAAGTTTACCTTCCAGATACTGAGAAACCATCCTACTTCTCCCCTTTATAGGAAAAAGAAAAACATGATGGTACTGAAATCATTCCTTAACTGTAAATTAGAGCCAACTGTTATAGTGGTAATTTCTTTTTTTTTATTGATGCTTTGTGTATTTCATACATCATTTTCAAATTCAGTTCAGACATATTTCCCTTTCCCTCCCCCCATCCCACCTCACCCCTTCCCAGATTATGCATTCTGCCATAACTGTCCTGCATCTTTCTCTCAGTTTTTTTTTTTCATTTTTTAGCAATAAGTGATAATTTATGAGTACAAGCATCCCTCATGTAAAACCAATTTGCAGGCTGTTGTGCCAAACCCCCACAGCCCACCATCCAGCAGGGTTGCGGGGGCGTGTATGTTCAATCCTTGATTAAATGAGTGTCCAGAGACTATATTTGCTGTATTTCACATTCACCCCAATCACAAGCTTACCTTCTACCACTAGCCCCCTCTTCGCAGATTGTTCCCTAGGCTTAGAAAAGGGGCACAGGTGGATGAGAAGCAAAACAATTCTACTTTCTCTGGAGCTGTGTCTTGGACTCTGGTCAATTCTGGCTGTTTCCTTTCATGGGCTGACAGTTTGTCCAATGAAAGCTTTTCGATCTATCCTATGTAATGAGCACAACAATTAGATATATAGGTATTTAAACAGCACTAATAAGTTATCGTAGGTTACTTTGATAGACCCATGTTTGGATGGTAATTTCTTATACAAAAGGTATAACTACCCTTTATTTTTGATAGGCATAGGAACTGTAAAATGATAATTCTCTATCTAGAGCAAAATCCAATAGTAAAGTCTTTATAAACTGTGTATAAGAACAAACATATTAGTACAGGAAAGTGTGACATCAGCAATAAATAATGATTATTCTGCCTAGGAGATGCTTGGCTAGGGGATGACTTCAACCCCCCCAAATTTAATAGGGCTTTTGCTATAAGTGGGACTATATGCAAGGAGAAGTCGTAAGACCTGTTGTTGAAGACGACATGGTGTGAGCAATGAAAAATGTTATGAGATGTCACTTGCTAATGTACACTGGCCTCCTGAAATGCCGAGCAGAGAGTGTTACCAAAGCGCCATCTAAAGCAAACCGCAAAATATTGTCTCCCTAGATAGCAAGATTCCTCCGTCAGTATCGCTACACCTCAAGTGCCTGGAAGATACTGTGCACCTACGGTGTCAGCCAGTGTCTATATATATCCCAAACTTTACATAACTGGCTATTCGCTCTTCTCCTTGGAGGATACCTCACGCAGCTCGCAATGCTCAGCGAAGTCAACCGTAAGTGGGAGCGCATCACGGTAGGTGTTATCAGCCACATAAAGAACCTTGTCACCCTTTATAGAGCAAACCACAGCTTTGTGGATTTGCACATACCATCCATAGTATATTGTTCTTGCTCACAGCTTGTCTTGCATAATAATTAGTACTGCTTAAAGCCTTATATCTATATCTAATTAGCTGTGCTTTGTTAGTATGACTAACAGATATGATTTGGTATGCACTGGTCCATAAAGTGTCAACACCATGCCGACTAGAGGAAGAACAACCTGACAGACTAGAGTCCAAAATGCCAACTCATGAACAATAGAGTTTCTTCTCACCCACTCTGTGTTCCCTTCCCAAAGCTCCTAGGGAACAAATTGCGGAATGAGGGAAAGGGGCGGGGTTAGAATGTAAGGGCTTGCGAGGAGAGATTCCTGAGAGAGAGTGGGAGGTATGCATGTGAACATTCATGAGACTACGCAATACACTGGACTTCTAATTGATCAACATGCCTGTGCATCAAGCATCTCCAACTGGACTATGGGAACCTTGGGTTGTTCAAAATTTGGACATAGATACTTGCAAAATGCACCAATTACCTAATTGTATGGCAAACTGAGCAACATCAATATTATCTGAAAACAACTGTGTTATTATATTGTAGAATCCCTTAAAAATAAACAAATAATAATTAAAAAGGGGGGGAAAAGAAAGATGACATCATAAACTTTGCAGGTAAATGGATGGAACTTGAAGCCATTATGCTAAGTGAAGTAACACAGTCCCAGAAAAACAAGTGGCAAATGGTCTCCCTCCTTTGTGGATGCTAACGCCAAATCCCCAGATGAAAGGCAAGCTGAATAACATTATTGTTATATTTCTGTTTATCTGAAAGCAACTATGTTGTTACAATGTAAATCTCTTAAGGGTCTCTAGAATTGATCTACCACTTACTTTCAGACTATAATTACTGTATATGAGTGGAAAGTATGTATTTACATTTTAGAGTAATATAAAATTATAGGAGGAAAATGTGAATCCCTATACATAAAAAAAGACTGAGAGAAAGATACAGGACAGTTATGGTAGCATGCATGATCTAGAGTGGGGTGGGGGGAAGGGAAAGGGGAATATGTCTAAACTGAACTGAGAAATGATGTCCGAGATACACAAAACATCAATAAAAGAATTATGTATGAAAAGGAAGAATGCATGAAATCCAATGGAGTTGTAGGGGTATATAGGGGAAGGGTCTAGACAGGGATTATACTATATAATATGAAATTAAAAATCCAATAAAATAGATATTAGAAAAGAAACTAAATAATTGAAGAAAGACTCCAACCCATCTTTGTGTTTAAGAAGACTTTCAAAATAGTTTCAGAGTTATTTAGGGCTTTTAACTCTTAATTTCACACTTAAAATGGCAGAATATTTTGAACAACAAATCTGAGTACAAATAGCCATGGATTCAGCAGCTTCCTCTCCCTGCTCCCCACTACTATTCTATCTACCTCATAGAGGCAGGAAATTAGCTAACAATTAGGCTATTGAGTGCTTTCAGACGTACTTGGTTTCTTACTGTTGAAACATTCAGCTACTATAGTTTCTTGGCTAGATCATAGGAGCAAAGAAAGGAATGATTGTTGAGAATTCTATGTATTTAGATTATCAGAAACTTATGCTCACACGCTCTCTCCCTGTTGCTCTCTGTGTGAACTTCTCTATTTTATTTATTTTTTATTTTAAAGTTTAAAAATTGAAAAAAATATTAAAGAAAATATAAAGAAAACAGAAAAATATAGAAATGTCAATTTGGCAAATATTAATACTAAGTGATTCCATAATTACCTAGAATCATGGTAGAGGAGGACAAAATTGGGAAAATCTGGCAGTTCCAGGCTCTTGTATTAGTTGGTGTTCTGCTTTGAAGAGTGAAAGTGCTCACTGCTGTGGGTGGCTTCCTCCTGTCATGCAGGCAGGCCTGTCGCCAACCAGGGGGAAGAGGTACAGGGAACAAGCTGGATGAGAAGACAAGGGGTCTTCTAGAAGGCCTCAAAGGATTCACATGGAAGACCTGAGCCACGTGGTAACTTTTCTGTAGCATGAAGAGAGACTGTGCCACATGCCTGTAGAAATATGTTGGCATATTTCAGACTTGCTGCTGCCTAGCTTTGCTGTAAGCATAGGGCCACAGAGGAGAATGAAACTCAGTGAAGGAAAGGAATCAGAATTCAACTGCCCCTGCCTCCCGTTCAGATGCCGTTTGAAACCTTCCCACCCTCAAGCTGCTCTTGCTTCTTACTCCTGTTCGTAGCATTTGATATCCTTCCTTGGAAAACAGGCTCGAACTGTGTCTACACATGGTGCTATTCTCATCAACCTTTTCAAATCCTCATGATTCATTTCATGTTCAAGAACTTGGATATTTTCTAATTCTCGTAGCTTGTATTGTTTTCTCGGTGTACCTAAATGATCAATTTTTATGGCATCAAATCCTCCTGCTCTGAGCTAAAATTAAGAAGCCATTTCCCTCCCTGAGCTTCCTCATCAGCCTGCTGGACCTCTCCATGTTCTCATTAGTCACCTTCTCTTCATCAGCCTGCTTTTACTTCCAAATCTATTTGCCTAGGACCAAAATCATTCTATACCCCAATAAAAATGTCAAGACATAAACACACAGGAAATGTACAAAATAAAACTGACAAATGACTAACAAGCTTAAAGCACTCAAAATCACTAGTTATCACAGAAATCCAAATCAAGACAAAAGAGGCATACCATTTAAAGCTATCAACTTGCCAAAGACTCTTTTTAAAGAAAATTATATTAAGGACTATTTGCAGGAATGCAAGGAACTGGTCATTCTCATACACTGTTGACAGAAAAGAAATCATGAGAAAAGTTTTCTGAACATAAACTTAGAAGTACAGAAGAGAAACTTTAAAACAATGGAGTTATTATAATGTAATTCCATATTTATGCCTTATCATATATGTACCACAACATTTTATATAAATAAAAATTGGAAAATAGAGTAATTTTCCAAAGAGAAAGAAAGGAGGGATAATTAAAAATAATGCTCAGCCTGGGAATGTATCTGAGTGATAGAGGGCTCGTAAGCCCCAGACACATCTCAGTTTAGGAATTATTTAGTCTCACTGTGTACAATGTAAAGTAAAATACTCAAGAGGGCCCCAAGTTTCATCCCTAACATTGCAAAAGCTATAAGTAAAATCAACATATCCACAAAATAAATGCTAGCCAAATGAAATAGTCACAAAATCGTCATGTTAAAAGATATTTTTGCTACATTTATTGTTAACCTAAGTTCATTTTAAGTGAAAATATAGGGGATGACATAGTAGGATATCCTATCATACTTGTTTCTGTATTGTGCACTGTACAAACAGACTTATACATGAAGAGAGGGAGAGGATAAGAAGAGAGAAAGAACATAATTTCTCAGTATTGAAAATAAGTTTTGGAAATTTTTCTTTTGTCTCTTTAACCAATTTTCTGTTTATTTGCATGAGTAAGTAACTGCATTTTAGTAAAAAAATACTATTATTTCAAAACATAATAATTAATTTCTACTTCATCCTTGGTCATCCATGCTCACAGTCACGTTAAATGTCTTCTGTTGTGCCTAGAGAGATGGCTTAGTGTTATGGGGTAGTATTGTTCTTGCGAGTAACTGGAATTTGGTTCTCATCACTCACACTGGGTGGCTTAAAACTGCCTGTAAGTCCAGCTCCAGGGGATGGGACATTCTCTTCTGGACTCCACAGACACCTGCACTTGAATATACATACCCATGCAGAAATGTACAAACACATATCTAATAAAAATAAAGATTTAAAATTTCTTCTCCTTGATACTTAGAATAATGTCATCTATATTTATCTTTTTGCCAACTTCCTTCTATTTTGCACCTCACTGACAAAATTATTGTTGTTAACTCTTATTTTGTAAATGAGTGCTCATATTTACAACCATTCTGTTAAGAGATAAAATATTATATAGTCTGCTATGTCTGATATTTGTACAGTACAGGTATATATGGTTTATAAAAACTTGTTGACTTACAAATCTAAACTTTGTGTTACATTGAATGTATTTTATACTTTTCTAAAAAGCAACAAACAAATCAAAATGAAATCCCCTACATTACCTGTCTAAAACGCAACTAAAAATCAGAATAAAATTTTATATTACCTGTAAGATAGGGATATAATCTTTAGTTTAACACTAAAACATTTCTATAGTTGAATTCAAGGACTTTAAAGAAAACACAAAGAATCACCTCAAAGTGAATAGGAATAAGATACTTACTGATTAAAAAAAATACTATCGAATGAAATGACAAAGACAATTCTGGATTTGAAAAGTGAAATCACAAAAGAGATATAAATATTGAATTAAAAATAAAGGCGAATGGTTTCCTTCATTTGTGGATGCTAACACCAAATCCCCAGTTGGCAGGTAAACTGAGATACTTTATTATTATATTTCATTGTTTCTGAAAGCAACTATGCTATTATAATGTGAATCTCTTAATGGACTCTAGAATTGACCTACCACTTGTATTCACACATTGTAATTACCATATATGGGTAGAAGATATGTATTCATATTCTAAAAAGAAAAAGAATGTAAAGTTATACTTCTTTTTACCTACATGGAACTTTACTGTTTAAATGTGAATCTCTAAATATATTTTGGAATTAACCTATAGTTTATTTTCAGATTTTGTCATTTTGATTTATGTTGTGGAGTGTATATATGCACATTTTGGAAAAATATAAAATTAAAGGGAAGAGAGAGAGAGAGAGAGAGAAGAGAGAGAGAGAGAGAGAGAGAGAGAGAGAGAGAGAGAGAGAAACCTATTCAAAGAACTGACCAAAACAGTAAACTTGTGCATCAAAAACGTTAGAAAAGACTGAGAAAAAAGATGTAAAACAGGACTTAACATGTATGACAGAATCCATGAGCTCTGGCAGGGGGTGGGGAGTTGCGAGGGGTGGGCATGGATGGGGGAATTAATCTAAATTTGATTAAGAAATGTTGTATGAAATGCACTCAATAAAAATTAACTTAAAAAAATAGATATTCAACAGGATTGTAGAAGAAAACTTCCCTAAATTAAGGGGAAGAAATGCCCATACAGATACAAGAAATACATATTACACCAAATAAACAGGAGCAGAGCAGAAACTCTCCATGGCATATCACAGTAAAGACCCTATATGTGCAGAGAAGTACAAGAGAGGGCGCTGAAAGCTGCAAGAGAAAAGTAGCAAGTTACATATAAAGGGAAACCCATCAGAATTACAGATAACTTTTCAATGTAATCTGTAAAAGCCTAAAGAGCCAGGAGCAATGCATCCCAAGTTCTAAATGACTATAGATGGCAATCCAGATTACTCCTTAAAACTGTCTATCAAGCCGGGCATGGTTGCACATGCCTTTAATCCTACCATTTGGGAGGCAGAGGCAGGCGGATCTTTGTGAGTTCAAGTTAAGTCAGTGACTTAACTACTCTCATCAGAAGCACAGTTTGGTTGACTGGATTAAGAAACAAAATTCATCTTTTTGTTCTCTACAAGAAACTCATCTAACCTTCAAAGACAGGCACCACATGAAAGTGAAAGGTTGAATATATGTATATTTTTTATGTTTAGGAATTCGCATTTTCCTCCTTTAATTTTATATTACTCTAAAATGTAAATACATACTTTCCACTCATATACAGTAATTACAGCCTGAAAGTAAGTGGTGGATCAATTCTAGAGCCCCTTAAGAGATTTACATCGTAACAACATAGTTGCTTTCAGATAAACAGAAATATAGGAATAATGTTGCTCAGCTTGCCTTTCATCTGGGGTTTGGTGTTAGCATCCACAAAGGAGGGAGACCATTCACCACTTGTTCTTCTGGGACTGTGTTACTTCACTTAGCATAACGGCTTCAAGTTCCATCCATTTACCTGCAAGGTTCATGATGTCATCTTTCTTTACCTCTGAGTAGTACTCCACCATGTAGATGTACCACATTTTTGTCATCCACTTGTCAGTTGAAGGGCATTTGAGTTGGTTCCAGCTCTTCCTTATTGTGAAGAGAGCTGCCAAAAACATGGATGTGCATGTATCCTTGAGGTAGGATGAGTCTTGTGGGTATATACCTAGGAGTGGCATTGATGGGTCAGGTGGTAGGCTCATTTTGAATCTTTTAAAGGTTCTCCACACTGTTTTCCATAATGGTTGTACAAGTTTACATTCCCACCAGCAGTGGATGAGTGTTCCTCTTTCCCCACAACCTCTCCAGCATTTGGTGTCTTTTGTGTTCTTGATCTTTGCCAGTCGTATTGGAGTCAGATGATATCTGAGAGTGGTTTTAATTTGCTTTTCCTTAATTATTAATGATATTGAATACTTTTTAAGATGTTTCTCAGCCATCTTTCCTTCCTCATTGGCAAAGTCTCTGTTCAGCTCTTTACTTCATCTTTTGAGCAGGTCATTTGCTTTCTTGCTTCTTTGCTTTTTGAGTAGTCTATATATTCTTGACATTAATGCTCTGTAAGATGATTCACTGGTGAAGATTTCCTCCCACTCTGTGGGTTTTCTCTTCACTTCCTTTATTGTTTCTTTTGCTGTACAGAAGCTTTTGAGTTTGATGAGGTTCCATTTGTCAACTGTTGACCTTATTTCTTGTGCATCTGCTGACTGATTTAGAAAGTCTTTTCCTACACCTATGTCTTGTAGGTTATCAACTTTTTCTTCTATCAGCTTCACGGTTTCAGGTTTTACATTGAGATCTTTGATCCACTTGGAGTTGATTTTTGTACAGGGTGAGAGGTTCGGTTTTAATTTTGTTCTTCTACAAATGGTGAGTCAGTTTTGCCAGCACCATTTGCTGAAGATGCTTTCCTTCCTCCATTGAGGTCTTTTTCTCCCTTTGTCTGAATATGAGGTGTCTGAAATTGTATGAGTTCAAGTTTGGATCTTCAATTTTGTTCCATTAGTCAACAGGTCTGTTTTTCTGCCAGTACCAGGCTGTCTTTATGACCATGGCCCTGTAATATAGCTTGAAGTCTGGTAGTGCAATCCCCCCTGTACTGCATTTTTCACTCAGGGTTGCTTTAGCTATTTGGATCTTTTGATTTTCCATATGAATTTAAGGATTTTTTTCCAAGTCTGTGAAGAAGCTCATGGGGATTTTGATTGGGATTGTGTTGAATCTGTATATCAATTCAGGTAAAATGGACAATTTTACTATATTAATTTTTCCGATCCATGAGCATGGGAAATCTTTCCATACCAACTAAGAAACAGGCATGCCTAACCTATTATCTGACAAAATAGAATGCAAACTAAAATTCATCAGAAGAGAGAAAGAAGTCACTCCATTCTAATATAGGGAACATTTACATCTCACCCCAATGAGAGTAGCTAAGATCAAGAGGACAAATGACACCAAATACTGGTGATAATGTGGATAAAGGGGAACCCTCATTCACTGGATTAAAAACTAGTGTAGCTACTATGGATATCTATGTAGGTGACTCTTATTTTTAATTTTATTTATTATTTCTTATGTGTATGAGTGTACTGTCTTAGTGTAAGTTCGTGCACCTGTGTCGTGCAAATGCCTCAGAGATCAGAAGAGGGTGTTGGATTCCCCTGGAACTGGAGTTAAAGACGGTTCTTAGCCACCACGTGGGTGCTGGGAATCAAACCCGGGTCCTCTGCAAGAGCAATCAGCGCTCTTAACCACTGAGCCATCTCTCCAGCCCCAATGGGTGACTCTTAAAAATTAAAATAAATCTACCATATGATCCAATTAAGCCACTCATTGGCATAAAATCAAAGGATACAAAGTCCTACAATAGACCTGTTTGCTCAGTCATGTTTGCTCCTCCTCTTTTCACAACAGCCAGAAAATAAATGGAAGCAAGCTAATGTCCCCCAACCAAAGAATGGGCAATGAAGGTGCCGTACATTTAGACAACAGAGTTGTACTCAGCAGGAAAGAAGAACAAGGCTATTAAATTTGCAGGGAAATGATTGGAACTAGAAACTGTTATCTTAAGTGAGGTAATCCACTCAAAAAAGTGATATATATGTATATATATATATATATATATATATATATATATATATATATTCTCAGCTGTGGTGGATCTTAGGTCCAAATATAGATTTGAGTATATATCCTGATGCAACATAAGGAACCAGGAAAATGGAAAGCAACTATGGTTGGAAAAATGAAGGATCTTGAGGGGGTGTAGAAAACAGGTGTCATCAAGGGAAAATGGGGGGGTACTTTAGCTGGGGAAAGAGTAGGGAGAGCTGTATGGGACATAGAGAAGACAGAGAGACAAATAATGCCTAGTTATTGTGAAAAAAGCAAAGAGAAATGCATTATTTCATAAGAATACTAAAAAATACACATACGTATTTATGAGTGCATATGTGTAGTGGAAGGGTATATAACAAAGTAACTGTGCTAGGCAAGAGGAACTTTCTTTGTGAGTTGTTGGTCAATGTGGTTCAAGACATCCTCCAAATAATATAGGCTATTGCCTCAGTGATTGATTGCCTCCCAAAACTTGAGCATAAGACTATAACTGAAGAGGTGATGTACTTGGGGAAACACGACTTGGAGCTGGAATTGACTGGAAGCCTTCTCCCTGTGGATGAACTCTCATAGTTTCAGAAGATACTATGCATGCTGCCAAGGGAGAACAACAAATCAGTGATCCCACCTAGATGTAAAGGCTAAGAACTACATGAAGACTAGACCAGAAAACTGTCTTTATTCGTCTAATAGTGGCAGCTTTATGTTGGGGGTCATCAAAAGCTATCTAAATGATTTAAGTCTCACTCAGTAGGAGGGAATTCAAGCATGATATTGTAAGAACAGTAAATATGCTGGAGAGCATATAAACCCTAGAGAATAATATATTTCTGCCACTTCCTTAGACCAAAATAATTCTTTACTCTATTGTAAATATGTATCATTTTATATAAGGCAAGTGTACTTCTCTTTACTCATTAAAGCTACTTATTTTTGCAACAGATGGAATCCATTACAAAGTTACACAACTGGGCACATACATAGAATATGTGTCTGTGAGGTGCCCAGGCTTATGTGGCTGGCACATTTATAATGCAACCTGTATAATTAGGGTTCATGGAAGAAGGGATAGGAAAAATACTAATGAATCTCCCAACTCTCACCAGAGAAACTTTTCTTGCAGCAAATAACATTAGCCCAAAACTGTTCAACATGCAGAGAATAAGAGACCATGGAATGCTCAGCCCTAGATCAGACACCTGTACCACAGTCTTTCCTTCCAAGAATCATGAGTCACTGTGGAAGAGAAGATAAAATGATGAATAGCCAGAGGTGGTAGTGTTTTCCAGAGAACAGGGGAGTTGCATATATGACCTCACAATAATTGTGGCAACATGCCCAAGACCTATGCAAGCTTAAGCCAGACAAAATTCCCAACATAGTTGGAGACTGGACAAAGTCCCAACACTAGCTGAAGACTGTTAGCAGCTGACATCCTCTGGGAGAGGGACAGTCAATATTTTCTAAGGCTGTGACACCAGTTAGGTTCACAAGACTTCAGGGGGTGGACTTACACCCAAGAGCATTTGCCAACATAAAATAGATTTAATAACCACCCCCCCCATAGAGAATACAAATCAGGGGGTACTAAGATGGCAGTGGAGTTGGGGGAGGTAGTCTAAATATGATCAAAATAAAATATTAAAGGAAAACCATATACAGATTAGATGGGGAAAGTCTTTTTATTTGATATGAGAGGAATAAGTAATGCAGAAGTCCTTAAGTCTTACTTTATTTTAAAATTTATTAGAAAATAAGTGGAAAATGGGTAACATGATGCAAAAATATTTATTTATGATGTAAAGAACTGTATAAATTGGCAAAGTGGCCGAATGCAGCCCAAAGGTGCTGCAGGCACCGGGGCCTACGCATTGACAGAGATACCTTAGCTGATCACTTGGAAAATCTGACTTCTCAGAACTTATAGCATTTCACCAGTGCCCTAAGGCGTCCAGTGACTAGAAGAATATTGACACAGGACTTAAAAGAACCATGTAAATATTCAGCAGGCTTTTTGGAAGAAAATGGAAATAAAGTTTGAAGAAGAGCAGCTCAAGTAGATAAGAACGGTCAGAAGGCCAAAGTAACCAATCAACCTACCAAAGCATGAAGGAGCTTGCACTATGGGATATCTGAGGATACTAACATGACACGATGGGCCATATCACAAATTATAAAATGTAAATGTGGGAGAGATGGCCTAGCAGTTAAGAGCACCGACTGCTCTTGCAGAGGACCCAGATTCGATCCCCAGCACCCATATGGTGGCTGAGAACCGTCTTTAACTCCAGCTCCAGTAGAATCTGACATCCTCTTCTGACTTCCGTGGCATTGCACGACATGGGTGCACAGACCTGCATGCAGACACAGTACATTCATACACACAAAAACTAATAAATATTTTTGATATATCTTTTTTTATTGAAGTGTGGTGCATTCCACACAGCTTTTCTTAATCAAATTTAGACCCATCCCCCCTTCCTTGCCCTCCATCCTGCCAAAGCTCATGCATTTTGCCATACATGTCTTTCATCTTTTTCTGCCTTTTTAAAAATTTTTCAATGCAGAAGTTTACTGTTTTTGGCAGAAGTTTACTGTTTCAGTCAGTTGACCCAGTCTTTTTTGTTGTTGTTTTTCCTTGCAATTTGTATTGCTCCAAAATATGCATATATATGCCACAGATATACTAAAATTATGACATTTGAAAATAAACTATAGGTTAATTCCAAAACATATTTAAGGTTTCATATTTTTACAGTAGAGTTTTATGCAGGTAAAGAAACAATTTTACTTTTCATGCCTACATTACATAGCAAGTTGATGAGTAACATCCGATATTATATTTACTAAAAAAGAAAGAAAGAAAAAGGAATTATTCAGTTTGCCTTACAAATAGAGATTCGGTGCTAGGATCCACAAATAAGGGACACAAAATGTCGTTTGCTTTTCTGGTACTGTGTTACTACACTTAGCCTAATGGCTTCTAGTTCCAGCCATTTACCTGCAGTTCTTTTTTTTACCGCTGCATAGAATTCCGTTATATAGATGTACCACATTTTCTCTATCCACTAGTTGGTTGAGCAAGACATTAGCTCTTCACTAATGTAAAGAGAGCTGCAATAAACATAGATGTGCATGTATCTCTGTAATAGCATGGGTTTTGCGGAGTGGTATGACTGGGTCAGGTGGTATGCTCATTTTGAGCCTTTTGATATTTCTCCACACTGCTTTCCATAAGGGTTGTAGGAGTTTACATTCCCACCAGCAGAGAATGAGTGTTCCTCTTTTCCCACAACCTCTCCAGCATTTGGTATCATTTGTTTGCTTGATCATAGTCAGTCTTACCAGAGTAAGATGAAATTTTAAATTGTTTTTAATTTGTATTATCTATTTTATTTAAGAGACAAGATTTTTCTTAAGTTTGATAATGGCTTAGATATTGATGTATTGGGGGCTTTACGATTATTCAGGACATAGTTGTTAGAAATGGAAAATATTTAGAGCAACATTACCACAGGTTAGGATTTTTCTGTCAGTGGAGAAAGGAATCCATTTATATGTTAAAATGACACTTCTGCAGGAAGCTTAGAGTCCTAACTGCTTACCACATGGCACCAAAGTTAAAGAGTAAGTGCGGGTCAATTTCATTGCTTGTTTAGGTTTTGTGAATATAATTGCTCACTGTTAGACAATAAGAAAATAGAAAAACACTTAAGTGGCTTCCTTGTACCTGGATATGTTGAATTTTTTTTTCCCAATGAGGGCTTTCATTAAGAGCCACTAAAGGTTAGCTTCTCTCAGTGATGTAGTGGTAACAATTTACTCTCTCCTACTGTTGTGAAGATAGAATGAAAAGAACCTGTCCTTCAATCTGTTTGTGGTAGGGATTTTTAAAGTATAAACATTGAATTCCTCTGCTTACTTGAAGATGGAAGGTCATTAACAGGGCACTTGAGCAGACTGGAATTACAGTCAATTGAGACTCTGAACATCCTAAATGGCCTAATGCACAACTAAATGCTTCTTAAATTCCAAAACTTTTACTTGAGCACAGTAATCATGAATTTCCATTACCTTTGATAATGCTTTTTTAACATAGCTTTATGTGAGGAAGTAACATAAACTCACACCATTGTTTTTATGTTTTTGGCTTCATAATATTCATTTGTCTGGTGTAAATGTAAAATTTGATTTTCAGTTAGTAATATAATCTTTCATATTGAAATTAATAGGAATTTCCTGTTAATTAACTGTACTGGTACATCTAATGCTAACACAGTTTATCTTGAGATTCTATATTAGTTTGTACTAGTGTAGTTATATAGGTCCAAACTGGCTATTTGTAAGCATCAGTCTAGTAAATATAAGAACACCATATCTGTTTTTGTCTCTCCCACAACCTGTGTCATTAGCGATCAATTCATATAAAGTTCAGTTTATGAAAACAATGTACCAGTAAGATTTGAAAATGAAGAGCCGTGGCAGACATAATAAACACAATAATAAAATAGCAACAAGACCTGAATTTTAGTCTTATTTTTCTCTTTTATGTCATCTAACATTTGTTTTCTGTGTTTGATAAACAAATGTATAACATTAGATGACCTTTAAATTGATGTACAGTTCCCAAATAGTATGATTTTATATGTACTTAAGATTCCTGAATTCATTTTTTCATTTAATCACAAGTTAAATTACAAATACAAATAAACCATGTATAAATGATACTTACAGTAAGAAAAAGAGAATATAGTCTCTGTGAAGGGAAACAAAAAATTAATAGAAACAAAGTCAGGACAGATTCTAAGAAAGGGATATTTAGTTCTGTAAAACAAACTCGGAAGCTGAAGAGATAAATGGTGACAGATATTACACTAGTAATTTGTTCAATGCTATGAGCTGCTTGAAAGTCTAGACTTTAGGAGGGAGAAACTGTGAACTAGGAAATAGGATGCCATTGGTACAGGTGTAGACATCTTTCTGAGATCAGAGTTAAAGGGGAAACAGGAAATGAAGTGGCAATTAAGTAATCAGCTGCTGTCAAGATTATATTTTTTTTTCAAGAAGACAAAGGCAAGGTCAAAGGTAAAAATAGAGTTGAACAAAATAAGAATCAGACATTTACCTACATAAATATAACTGAAATTTTTTCCATATAGTTTATATTGGGGCAGCAATGTATACTTTGTAAACATACAAATTCTCAAGCTTCATACTAGAAAATAATACGTTTTAGAGTCACCTGTGAATACCTGGCATGGCTGCAGAGTAGCACTGAGAAAGCGATACCTCTTTATCATGCTTTGTTAAAAAGTCTCCTGAATAATAATATGCAGTTTTTGAAATGACTAAATGTATACTTACCTGGCAGACTATTCAGGGCCATTATGGACCAGTAAGCAAATAATAAATGCTCAAAAGTCCATAACCATACTTTCATATAATACACAGCTGTCAACTTCAATAGATTAAATAATGCAACTTTTTTACCATGGTTCTTTAACCAATATCTGAAACAACTTAAATAGATCTTTTTTTCAAATGCTAATCTTGAGTATATATAGAAAAAAATACCTTTTTAAAATAGATATTGTGGTATTGTGTCAACAAATATCCAATACTACATACTATTGCTGTGATATGTTATTTTAATTCCTTTAGGTATACTAATTAATTAATCTTGATGTAAGAGTTTAAAAAGAAGACTATGTTTTTTTTAAATATTCTCCTTAATAATCAGTGTATTTTGCTAAAGAAAATTTCTACTGACAATTCCAACTCCTACCTGACAGTAGGTACAAAGCAAAAATTTACATTTCAACAGAGAAAAGGATATCATAGCAGTTGTCTATCCCTCAAGCATTCAAGAGGACACATTCCTAGTAAAATTTTTATGGACAATTAAGGCATTTAAATCTCAAAAGTCATTTAACTATGTTTAAGGAATTTATTTTATTTTTTTTTCATTCTTAGAATTTGTGAATAGTTCTTATTACTCATATTTCATGGTAGAAGGTCAAAAGATCAAAGTGCATTTTTGTAATTTAAATAATCCCCATTATCTTTGCAGCACTCAGCTGTAACATTTCTTGGTGCTGTCTCTGGATTAAAATACTTGTAGCGTTGTTTGATCTTATCTGAAATTGCGAGTAAAAGGGAGCTTGAAAAGAATACAAAGTTGTTAGATATTCTCATTGGCTCTTAACCAGGCCACTGTTTTATTTTACTTTCAGGTCGGATTAAATACTGGTTATCGTTTTGGGTGTAGCTTGGCTATACACAGCCTACCATGGTGTGAATACAGGAAAGCAGCCTCTTGAGCCCGTTACAGTTATCTTCCAGAGACAGAGACTACTCTCTGTTCTTGGGACATTTCTGGAGTTTGGCTAATCTAATCCAATATACGAAAACAGGAAGTCTCTCATTATATTAGAAAATGCGGAGATAGGGGATTTCCCAAGCCCACCTGAAGCACAGAGTTTCTTCACAGGCTTGGAGAAAAAGTCCTTAATTTCATTTGGAAAAACAAATGACCCCAAATAGCCAAAACAACCCTGAGTGAAAAGAGCAATACAAGGGGGATCTCTATACCAGAATTCAAACTATACTACTATAGTTTGGCTATAGTCATAAAAACAGCTTGGTACTGGCAGAAAAACAGACCTGTTGACCAATGGAACAAAACTGAAGATCCAAACTTGAGCACATACACTTTCGGCCACCTCATATTTGACAAGGGGGCCAAGAAGACACAATGAAGGAAAGACATCTTCAGCAAGTGGTGTTGGCAAAACTGGATCACCACCTGTAGAAGAATGAAATTAAACCCCTACCTCTCGCCCTGTACAAAAGTCAACTCCAGATGGATTAAAGATCTCAACATGAAACCCCAAACACTGAAGGTGATAGAAGAAAAAGTTTGCAGCAGACTACAAGACACAGGCGTAGGAAAAGACTTTCTAAATGAGACAGCAGCTGTGCAAGAGTTAAGGTCGACAATTGACAAATGGGACTTCCTTAAACTCAAAAGCGTCTGTACATCGAAAGAAACAATCAAGGAAGTGAAGAGAAATCCCACAGAGTGGGAGGAAACCTTCACCACAGAAACATCTGACAAAGCATTGATTTCCAGAATATATAAACTACTCAAAAAACAGTAGTTTATATCAAAAAACAAAGGAGAAAGAAAACAAATGACCCACTCAATAGATGGAGCAAAGAGCTGAACAGAGACTTCTCAAATGAGGAATTAGTGATGGCTGAGAAACATCTTAAGAAGTATTCAGGGCTGGAGAGATGGCCTAGTGGTTAAGAGCGCCAACCCCTCTTACAGAGAACCCAGTATCGATCCCCAGCACCCACATGGCGGCTGAGAACCGTCTGAAACTCCAATTCCAGGGGAACTCCAGTTCCAGGGGAATCCAACACCCTCTTCTGACCTCCGAGGCATTGCACAACATGGGTGCACAAACCTGCATGCAGACAGTACATTCATACACATAAAGAAATTTTAAAAAGTATTCAAAGTCGCTAATAATTAAGGAAATGCAAATTAAAACCACTTTAAGATATCATCTTACTCCAATAAGACTGGCTAGGAACAAGAAAACAAATGATCCTAAGTGCTGGAGAGGTTGTGTGGAAAGGGGAACACTCTTCCACTGCTGGTGGGAATGTAAACTGGTACAGCCACTATGGAAAGTAGTGTGGAGAACCCTTGGAAGACTTGGAATGAACTTGCCACCTGATCCAGCCATACAACTCCTGAGTATGTACCCATAAGACTCATCTTACCACAGAGATACATACACAGCCATGTTTATTTCAGCTCTCTTCACAATAGCAAGGAGATGGAACCAACCCAAATGCCCTTCAACTGATGAGTGGATAGAGAAAATGTGGTACATCTACACAATGGAGTTCTATGCAGCAGTAAATAAAGATGACATCATGAAATTTGCAGGTGTGGTGGTTTGAATGAGTGTTCCCCATAGGCTTTAAGTATTCAGGCATTTTGTCTCCAGTTGGTGGCACTGTTTTTGGAGATCTTAGAAGGTGTGGCCATGCTAGAGGAAGTATGTCATTGGGGGCAGGCTTAGTGAGCTTTAACTAGTCTTGTGGTCTCCAGTTGCTCTCTCTCTCTCTCTCTGCTTCCTGTGCTCTTTGCGAGATGTGACCCTCGGCTTGCTGCTCCAGATCCAGCCACCATGCCTCCCACCACAATGGACTCTTATTCCCTGGAACCATCAATTGTAAGCTCAAATAAACTCTTCCTTTTATAAGTTCCTTTGGTCATGGTGTTTTATCACAGCAACAGAAAAGTGACTAATACAGTTATTTGGTACCAGAAAGTGGGCTATTGGCTGTAAAGAACCTGACCATGTGGATGTTTGGAGAAATGTGGAAGACGTTGAAACTTTGGGCTAGAAAAGCTATTGACTACTGTAAGCAGAGCTTAAAGGGCCATTCTAGTAGAAGCCTGGAGGAAAACATGGCTGCAAAAAATGTAGTTCCAGAGGAAAATAAAGACTTAGGCAGCAACTGGGATATTTTGATAAAGAGTCTGGCATCAGTTTGCCCACAGCCCAAATGCTTGCCTGAAGCTAAGTTGAAAAGCAATGGACTAATATCTTTGGCAGAGGATATTTCAAGACAGCCTAATGTAGAAATGGTGGCGTGGCTTTTAATGGTGAATATTATACAGATCTACAGTAAAAAAGGGCAAATGGGGCAGAAGAAAATGCAGAATGTACAGTTTGGATCTGAAAAGTACACTAAGAAGATTAAAGGTGTGGCCAAGGCATGTGAAGGAGAGGCTCCCTTTCATAAGGAGACTAAAGTGATTAAGGAGAAGTCTAGATATTTACAAGTAAACAATGAGAAAGGTGAGATTAAAGTGATTAAGGAGAGGCCTCGAAATTTACAAGTAAACAACAGAATCAATACTTTCAGGGCAAGACCACACCCAGCTAATCCTCCAAAAAGTCCAGGGCAGAGAAAAATTGCAAATGTGGTTAAAGTATGAGAGAGTCCATCCCAAACTTGCAGCCAGATTTGGCAATTTCATTCACGTGGTGCTGGGTTTAAAGGCATGAAGTTTGCAAGAATGAAGAGGTCATCAGTTCTTCCTTCATGGTTTCAGAGAGCCACAGATGCCAGGCAGAGTGCAGCAGGGGCTTCCCTGAATAAAGAAGGCCCTGATAGGCCATTGCGTGAAGCTGTGAATGTGAAGCCTTATTGGCAGTGGAGACCCCAAGAAGACATTAGAGATGCCAGACCCGTGAGATATTTGCCAAGGAGAGCTGCATACAGGGAGTGGTACCAGCCTAAGAAAGAGATGGATGTGGCAAGCAAAGCTGGAAGAGATGAGCCATCTAAGCCCTTTGGAAGTCAAGTCCAGAAGTTGCACATGGAGCTACTGGACTTGGAGTTTGCCCTGCTGGTTTTTGGTCTTGTTTTGGTCCAGTATTTCCTCACTGTGCCTCTATTCCTCTGTTTTGGAATGGGAATGTGTATTCAGTTCCACTGTACTTTGGGAGTTTGTAATTTGCCTTTTGATTTTACAGGAGCTTACAGTTAGGAGATTGGCCTAAGTCTCAGAAGAGACTTTGGACTGTAGACTTTTGAATGGCATTGAAACTGGTAAAGACTATGGGGCCTTTTAAGGTTGGACTAAATGCATTTTGCATTTTATATGGTCAGGAGCCTATGGGGGCCAGGGAGTGGAATGTGGTGGTTTGAATGAGTGTCCCCCATAGGCTTTAAGTATTCAGACATTTTGTCTCCAGTTGGTGGCACTGTTTTTGGAGGTCTTAGAAGGTGTGGCCATGCTAGAGGAAGTATGTCATTGGGGGCAGGCTTAGTAAGCTTTAACTAGTCTTGCGGTCTCCAGTTGCTCTCTCTCTCTCTCTCTGCTTCCTGTGCTCTTTGTGAGATGGGACCCTCGGCTTGCTGCTCCAGCTCCAGCTGCCATGCCTCCCACCACAATGGACTCTAATTCCCTGGAACAGTCAATCGTAAGCTCAAATAAACTCTTCCTTTTATAAGTTCCTTTGGTCATGGTGTTTTATCACAGCAACAGAAAAGTGACTAATACAGCAGATAAATGGATGGAGCTAGAAGATATCATGCTGAGTGAAGTAACACAGTCCCAGAAAAACAAAGGATGAATGGTATCCCTCATCTGTGGATGCTAGCACCAATTACCTAATTGTGTGGCAAACTGAGCAAAGTAAATGTGATCTGAAAACAACTGTGCTTTTATACTGTAGAATCCCTTAGAAAATAACCAAATAAAGGAAAAAAAGAGAAAATGCTTTTGATTAGGTGAGGAACAGAAACATTTTAACATTTTTGGCATAGTGAGAAATATTTTTAAGGGAAGCAATCCAGGTTGTCACATGAATTGCTGTATATTCCTAGAGTCTCTCTCTCTCTCTCTCTCTCTCTCTCTCTCTCTCTCTCTCTCTCTCCCCTCTAGGGGCTCCAATCTTTGAGTTTAAAAACTTTAAATCTGAGCAGTGGAGATGACTTAGTGGTTAAATCATTAAATCTTTCACATTAGAAGTATTTCCCTCGAGGTTAGGACTTCTGGAAAATGTCATCCCTTTTTCCTTTCCCTTCATAAAATCACCCCACTTTCTGAACAGTTTTCCTTTCCAGTGTTTTCTTTATTCCATCTGTGTCCTGCCCCCTTCTATGCAGAGACAATCTTGCTGAGCTCCCTTGTGACCAAACCCAAGGTACGGTTCAGTCTTTATGATGATGGGCACTTCCTCTTTCACAGTTTTTCACAATTCTTACTTGTCTTTCAAATGATTATTTTATTTCCTAGTTCTTCACTGAATTTGGTCCTAATATGACTGCAATTATGCATCACACTACTTCCTGTGAAAGGCCATCCACTATGATGCTTTCAATTATACCCAATCAAAGTCTCTGCTTCAAGCTCATAATTTCATCTGACTCACAGACGTTGTACATTCAGATGAAAATGCTCTACAGCACCTCAGACTTGACTTCAAAATAAAAAAAAAAGTCTTTACCCAAAATGAACTCTTAATAAAGTTCCCTGGTCTAACTTGGCTGAATCAACTTCTATTTTATCCCTGAAACTAAATATTTAAAACTTGACTTCCTTCATCTCCACTCTTCTCTAAAATTGAAGCCTAGAAACAATATACACCATTAATTATGTGTGCAGATTTTACATTGTACCTTCTGTAAAATCACAATTTTCCCAGAATGCAAACATCGCTGTATTAGTGTTTTTATTATAATAAAACCAAATGTTATAGTCTATAATACAGTCCATGGTGACATGGAAAATTAAATGTAGTACTTCATAAGCCTGTCTCAATGGCTTCCTACCACCTCTCAGTAATACACAAGCCTTCCTGGTGAAATAAACAATACACTGGTGAAAGAGATGAAAGCACATACAAATAAATGAAAAGGCATCCCATGTTCATGGACTGGGTGAATCAGTATCATTAAAGTGATCTACAGGGTCACCTTTTCTTATCAGAATTCTAATATTATCTTTCATAGAAGTAGAAGCATAATCCTACAAAATCCTACAATTAATATAAGAACACAAAGCCTCTTTCCTAAAAGAAGTAACTAATTTTACGTTAGAAATAAAAGGAATTAGCCACCACACTTCCTGATTTCATAATATATTGCAAGACTGTATCAATCAAAGTAGTATGTTACTAGCATTAAAACACAAACCAATGAAACAGAATGGGAAACCCAGTAATAAATTCACATGTGTGTAGTCCCCTGAACCCTGACAGGATCCAATACACATGAGGAAAGTCAGTCTTCAGTAAATGGTACTGAGAAAATTGAATATCCACTTGCTAAAGACTGTCATAGGAACCTTAGTTCACATAATTCCCAAGAGTTAATTCAAAGGAAATTGCAGAAATTAAACTTTAAAATTTCTAGAGGAAAACATTGGGGCAGCACCTCCTGGATTTTAGCTAGAGCAATGATTTCTTGGATATGATTCCAAAAGCACAAGTAACAAAAATAGTAATGTGGAATTATATCCAACTAAAAAGCTGCACAGTAAAAGGAGAGAATCGTGATGCTGGAGAGATGCCTCAGTGGTTAAGAACAGTGGCTACTCTTGCAGAAGACCTGACTTCAATTCTCAGCACCCATATGGCAACTAACAACCATTCCTTAACTCCAGTTCCAGGGACTCTGACACCCTCTTCTGATGTTCTCAGGAATTGCACATGGGAGGACTTATGTATAATCAGACTTATACACACAAAATAAAAACAATGATAAATAAAACATTCTTCAGAATCTGAACAAAAACAAAGACTCAGGAAAATGAGAAGTCAGACTCTGAAGACAAATACTACTGACCACACTCTAATGAAGTGGTGAATATCCAAAATATTGAAGGAATTCCTGCAACTAAACAGTGATGAGTAAAAGAGAAAAAGAGATAATTACACACATAGGCAAAGTACTCGAATCAACATACAAAATACTAATATCTGTGCTCTACATCCTTAATCATTAGGAGAATAGAAGGTGAAAACTATGATAAATTACCATGTATTTTTATGATTTACTTGATCAGAAAAGCAAAATATAATGAGTGCTGAAGAGGATGTGAAAAACCATGAGAAGCTTGTACACTTTGGGAAAATATAAATTGGTTCTGCTTCTATGAATATCAGTAAGAGACATGCTATTCCTTCATGAATCACCTACCTGCTCTAGTGAGGTGATGTCTATTCTGAGAGCTGAGAGACATTAATTAGATTAAAAGAGAAAGGGACATAATTTTCAATAAGCAATGTGGCAGGTGCAAAGATCACATGGCAGTAGGACTCATAAAATCTGATCCGTCAGAGCTGGATGTAGTGGCACACACTTGTAATTCCAGAATGTGGTAAGTAGGAATATGGCGGTCTGAGTGCAGCCTGTTAATGAGTCCAAAATGAGTTACAGAAAGGCTCTCTCTCAATTAAACAAGGCACAGAGATATAGTTCAGGGGTAGACTGTTTGCCTGAAAAATGTGCAAGTTTCTTTCTGTACTTCTTTATAAATTAAGAGGAAAAGACCAGCATGAGCCTGTGGTAGGAAGTGTATGGTTAGGCATGAGCCAGACTGAAAGGTTTTATCAGGAGAAGAGAATGTAAGACATCAAGGATCATACTATACAGCTTTCCCTTTAACCTTGCACAGCAATGGGAAAGTCATAGTGACATTTTAAATACTGGGTATAAGAGTTCATAAGGTAACATTATCTATTTTACAAAGAATCCTTCTGGCTTGATTGGGGAGGAGCTTGAGTAGGCACAGAGGACTACTGTGTTTCTTACATGAGTTAGGAGAAATAATACAGTATGTATAAACCCTCAGAATTTGTAATTAAGCAGGATTGAGATAGACCCAGCAGATAGATTCCAGAATTTCTGAAACATAACAGGTGAGAGGATGCATAGAAAATTTGACAAACACGTTTCCTTTCACCACTTCTAAAACAGATTGTCATGTACAAATCACATCGCTTTAGGGCTGGAGAGATGGCCTAGCAGTTAAGAGCCCGACCGCTCTTACAGAGGACCTGGGTTAGATCCCCAGCGCCCACATAGCAGCTGAGAACCGTCTGAAACTCCAATTCTAGGAGAACTCCAGTTCCAGGGGAATCTGACAGCCTCTTCTGACCTCTACAGCATTGCACAACACGGGTGCACAAACCTACATGCAGACAGTACATTCATATATGTACAGAAATAAAAAAAATTAAAAAAAAATCACATCACTTTAAAATTTTGACAAGTTTCCCAAACATATATTTTTATTACATTATTCTCAATAGCCATATAATTACCTATCTTTATTTCTTTATCTTTTAGAAAATTTCCATCTTAAGAATAAAAACAAAAATGCATAAAACTCATCATATGGACTTAATAATTAGGCTAAGTAAGGTGAGATTACACTTTGGACCAACTGGTATAAACTCTAACCTCTGGAACAATGCTTTCTTTTATGTACTGGTATTCATATGGGTATCAAAGTAGAACTGTGTAATGACAGCCTTAATAGCTACCAGTCAGAAAGAAACAACAGAAGAACAAATGTTGAGACTTGAAAGTTGGGAAGGATCAATAGCCAGATAGCATTTGTTATATGAGAGCTGAAATTAGATCTTCAAAGAAATACTTCTGAAAGCAAAACAAATCAAGCCATTTAGCATGCTCAAACCCCAGCTTATTTTAAGGTTTGAAATCTCAATATATATTATATATAATTATATATATATATCTATATATACAAATCCCTGCTCATCTCCTTTAAGGGACTTGCCATCCTACCTGCCTGTTCTCCAGCCAGTCTGCAGTTGAGGTGACCCAATTTGCTGTCATTTTTATAAATCTCTTTTCTGTTAGCGTGATGAGTTTCAGCTTCTGTGCATTTCTTACACTTGGATATTATTTATATTTTTATTCCTAGTTGCTTAGGAAATATGCTGAACAAAGACTACTTAAAATGCTTTAGGAAAAGAAAATTTAAATTAATGTAGAAAGCAGCTACTCAGATACTATTTCAACAAACCTCCTTTCACAAGTTCTTTGCTACCCACTTTCACCTTTTCCTTATCATTTTCCTCACTAGAAGCTTGCTACATGAAGGCAAGGTTCAAGGCCAGCACCAACTCCAGGTCTCAGCCAAAAAGCTGGGAAGTGATGACAGAGGCCGAAAGGATAGTGTGGCACAGAGTAGTGCTCAGATTTGATGAATGAATCATCAATATTCTTATTGGTATCTCTATATTGCATTTTTACATTTGTCACTACTCAGTAAGAGGATAATGTTCGGCTGGTGGTAAACTTATTCTGTACTTGTAATCATTCAAGACTGTCCAAAGGGGAAAAAAAAAAAAAGAATAATAGATAACGGATGAGGAATAGATAGATAGGTGATAAAGAGATGATGATAGGTAATAGATAGAGGATAGATGATTAACAGGTAGATAGAAAGATAAGCAGTTAAGTAGATGGAGGGATAGATAGACAGATATCTTCTCCTCCCTGCTTAGAAATATTAGAATGATAGCTGGGGTAGATCAGTCCACACCTTAATCCCAGCAGTGGAGAAGCAGAGGCAGATGGATCTCTATGAATTACAAATCTTCCTGGTCTACAGAGCAAGTGGTTCTAGTCTGGGGTACACACAGCGAGACCCTGTTTAAAAAATTAAGAAAATAATAAATAAATAAAATATGATATAAATATATCTGTTAACTCGATATTTAATGACATTCGGAGAGACTTATTTGAAGTAGTTAACTCATATAATTATGATGCCTAAAAACACTGATGTATGCAGGGCAGGCTCACAGACTGGAATTCTGTCAAATTTTTCCTTATCTTTTTTCTTATCAGTAAACTGGCTGATGCTCACCTACACTGATGAAGGTAAACTTTACTCATATTCTAATGATTAAATATCAGTTATATCTCAAATATCTTCAGGGCAACACCGAGATTAATAGTTGTCAAAACTGATAGGGTGTCATAGCCTAGCCAAGGTGACATAAATTTAGCCATCCCAAGAGAAAGGAACACTAATCCTTAAATCTTACTTTGGATCATGGATTGCTTGAAAGGAAACATATATATGGCCTGCGTAGTAGTTGCCAGCAGAGGGTGCCCTAGAGTACACACCATGAGGGGCTCAAATCTGTGCCCTCCTTGGTGTGCAGTCTACTATCCAAAGGCATCTAGACCAGCCTGGAGGTTGTCAAGACTGCAGGATCTGAGAGCTAGTCACCCCATGTTAGCAAGATAGCCAGGGGTTTCCGAAGCTCATGGTGTAGCAACAAGCTGTAGCTTCACAGACATTAATGTGAGCATGTACACACACACACACACACACACACACACACACACACACACATACAAATTCTCACACAAATGTGGTCTCATCAGGCTTACCAAATTTTGACATTTCATTGATTTTAAATTAAGAAAAAAATAATAAAAATTAACATATCAGCTTCAAGGAAAGCACTTTTGGTGGCACAGATGGAGAAAGAAGGCACAGAATCTGATGAAAGAATGGAAGTTTCTGGCGGTGATGGAATGACCCAGAAATTACAATGAGGCCCTCAGGTCCCAGTTTCTCTAGTATAATCTATGCATTGAAGTACATATAAAACTTAGTTCCTCGCAAGGGATGTTAGGCTTAGTGGTTTGGTATAAACCAAGATGAATGATTGTTGATATAATGAGCAAGCACTAGTCTTCATAGTCTTAGATTTACCAAAACCTGATTTATTATATGATTTTGGATTTTACTGTTATTTAAAAAAACTAAGACTTTGCTATCTTACATACAGACAGTACACTCATACACACAAAAAAAAATAAAAATAAAAAATAAAAATAAATAGAAAACTAAGACTTTGGATTAAGTTATTCTTTAAAATGTAAAATATAAAAATAGAACAAAGAAAGTATGCTTAGAGAAAGGTTCCAGGGTTTAGATTTGATTGCTCTTGAGGTACACCAGCATTCTTCTAACATCCCCCAGGAGTACACTCCAGGGACTTCTTCCTTTCTTTCAGTGACCACATGCACCTAGCTAACATGTCCCTCTTCCAGGTTTACCTCGAATCTCTCCATGTTTCTCTTCACCCAGCCTGGGGGCCCAGGCTGGGGTCATCATTTACATGAACGACCACAGTTATGCCAGGCTCTTTACTGCTGTCCTATATCCTTCACATGTAACATTGAGCTGACATCCCTATCATTAAAGTATTATCTATCACAGGTCTCTATTTTTTCCGCCATACTTGTACAACTTTACAACTAAATTTCTCTGCCCTATCCTTTCTTCAAAATTGCTTTTTTTCCTATACATCTCATTTCTTTCTTCTGACATGCTGACTCTGGCATTTGCCACATACCAGACTCCTCTGTATCATACTGTTTTCTTCCTTCACCTTCTCCTCGTGGTGAGCTGTTTCTCAGGTGTTAGTCTCAGAGTAGCATGTGGCCAGTTATGATGGAAAGCCCACAGAAGTTTAAACAGGGGTATTTGATGACTTATAGCTGTGATTAAATACCTGTTTAACATAGGTACAAACTATATTACATCATGACTGAGGTGTGGCTCTCAAAGAAGGAAACCCTCAGAAATAGTTCAGACCCCATTATAGGAGTATGGATGACTTATCTGTCAGCAGAGACAGCTGAAGTGACTTGTAGTTGCTAGGCAAACAGCTGTCAATCTTCTAGAGAAGAGAGGAAGAATGTGATCAGCACTTGGCAGCTGAGCATGCAGTAAGAGTTTGGCAGTTAGCAGTGAGGAAGCCTTTAGAGCTGAAGATCATGGGAGAAGGAGGGTAAAACATTCCGAAGAGATGAGTCCATTCATGTGACTCTGTGGCAAAGGTAAATGCATATGCACACCATGCAGGTGCTCGGGTACAGACAGCCAAGGCAAGTTTATTGCCAGCTCACATTACAAAGTCATGCAGGAACAGAATTCTGGAACTAGAAAATTCTCTATGGGTTGTAGTTAAACAACCATAATTAGCAAACTCTCCATTTCTCACACCCCACTAGAATTCAGAAAAAGCCATTTGGTCCTGCAAAGTCTTCACAAGCCATTGTCATCAAGCAAACTTAACGTCATCCTCACTGTGAAGAATAAAGGCATCAAAGAAAGTACACTGAAGTGTATAGTCAGAGTTAAGAGACAATAAATTTTATTCAACTCCTTGCCTTTAAGACCCAGCTTTAACCAGCTCTGAGGCTTATCCCACAACCCTTTACTCTCTTCCTCATCCTTCTGTTTTTTTTTTTTTTTAGCTATTACAATACATTTTATTTTAATTTTACTTGATTACCTCTGACATTCTTTAAGCACATCATAAGCATTTCTAGAAATTTATAATGTTTGCAGAGACAGACCTTAAAATGTTGTTTGAATATATATTAAATATTATGAATTTCTGGGGCTGACCCTGAAGAACCCACATCTCTACAGTAGCACTTAAATGTTTCCATGTCTGGGTTTGACAGGAAGATAGGAACAGAAGAAAAGGACTGAAATGAACCTCACAGGTTGTTCAGCTTATCATGTCTAGTATGCTTTTCTTAATATCAAGGAGGCTATTATTATAACACAGTTTTAGATAGCTTAACTTCTCAATAGAACACCAATGTCTTTTGTGAAAGTGTTATATCAAATTTTAACAATTCTTCATGATGTCCTTTGCTTTTGCATTATATGGAAAATGTGTGTGGGCATCTGAAAGAGGAGCAGTCTCTGAAGTTCTGCAAAGTGCTGGGCAATTTCACCTTTATTTGGCAAGAGTGAGCAAATCTTAGGCTTCAGGGCAGCAATAAATACTGTCATCAGAAAGTGTTTAAACTTATCACATACCACATCTTTTTTTTTAATTTTATTTATTTTTGTATGTGTATGAATGTACTGTCTGCATGTAGGTTTGTGCACCCGTGTCAGAAGAGGGTCTCAGATTCCCCTGGAACTGGAGTTCTCCTGGAATTGGAGTTACAGACGGTTCTTAGCCACCATGTGGGTGCTGGGGATCAAACCCGGGTCCTCTGCAAAAGCAGTCGGTGGTCTTAACCGCTAGGCTATCTCTCCAGCCCCCACATACCACATCTTAAACACTGAGAGAACTATTCTATTCCATAGTTTGTCAGTGTCCTTCCTTCCCAGTATTTATTTGCTAATCTCTGAAATATAATTTTATGAATGTATTTTACTTTTACAAAACAATGGGTTCCCTTATGACGTTTTGGTTCACATATACAACCCATTTCAATCCTTCAGACAACACGCTCTGTTTTGTCTCCTCTCTCCCCTACATGTTCCTACTTGGCAAATAGTAGCCATCTAATTTCTCAAGACTTATGAATTTTTAATCTCGATTCTGCACATGAGAGAAAACATAAGATGTTTGTTTAAAGCTAGTTTATTCCATTCAATACAATAATACATAGTTAACATTTATTTTTCCCAAATGACATCATTTTGTTCTTTAAGATTAGGTCCAATGTTAGAAAAAGAGTCAATTTAGAAAAAGGAACATTTTGTGTCCTCGAGGACACGTTTCCGTTGAGAAGAGCGGAAAGGCCGAAGTGAGATGAAACACAAGGAATGTGTGAGCAGAGGCAGGAGCCAAGGACATCGTGGGAGAAGCCCTGGGTGCAAATTCCAGTTTTCTTTTAAAAATAATTTACTGCCGGGAGTGGTGGCACACGCCTTTAATCCTAGCACTTGGGAGGCAGAAGCAGGCAGCTCTTTGTGAGTTCGAGTCCAGCCTGGTCTACAGAGTGAGTTCCAGGACAGCTGGGGCTACAGGGAGACCATGTCTCAAAAAGACAAAAAAAATTAATAATTTACTTATTATTTTTATTTTATGTGTATGAGTATATATTCTGCATGTGTGTAAGTGCACCCACGCCATACAATGTTCCCAGAGATCAGAAGAGGTTGTCGGGTCAGATTCCCCTTGAACTGGAGTTATAATTTTTAGCTGCTGAGTAGGTGCTGGGAATCCAATCCAAGTCCTCTGCAAGAGCAGCCAGTTCTCTTAACCATAGAGCCACCCCTCCAGCCCCTTCAGTTTTCTTTGATCTGTTTCTTGTAAAGCATTAGAAGTGTGAGGTAGATAGTAGCACAATACTACTTTGTTTTTAATCCTAGCTTATCAGTTCTACAATCACACAAGGGTGTAGCTAAACTTGACTGGGTCTTTCACAAAGTAATTAAAAGGTACTGTAAAAAATATTGACAACTTCTAATAATTACATTTTTATTTTTTAATAAAAAAGTAGTAAGTGTATAAATTTAAGGAAAGTAAAGAAGAACATAATATCTACATATTAGACGTATTAAATAAAACCATTAGCCTATGAATTGAGTTCTGAGACTGCATCTGTTTCTTTTATTAATATTTAATTTTTAATTTTATTTTATGTGTATGACTGTTGCCTGAATGTATGGATCTGCACTCAAGTTGTGTAGTGCCCACAAATGTCAAAAGAGGGCATCAGATACCCTGGACCTAGAGTTCCAGATGATTGTTAGCTGCCATGTGGATGTTGGTACTCAAACCCAGGTTCTCTGCAAGAGCAGCTACTGCTCTTTACTGCTGAGCTATCTCTCTAACCCCTGCTTCTGTTTCTTGACCTATGTTTTTGTTAGCACAATAACTGTCCTGCATTAAAATTCTCTTTTTAATTAAAACACTGTATAATAATTTATTCTATAGTAAGATTTTACATTACCATAAACAGCATCTTATTAATGGCCAATTAGATGTTTCTTTTTAAATAGTTTTCAATTAAAAACATTTAGGGAATAACTTATTTGGATACAGATGTTTAACTATGTCTAATTATTTTATTAGCTTGGATTTTTAAGAGGAGAATTAATGGGTCAAATCACAAATACTTTAAATGTTTGTGGTTTGAAAATGCCTATTATCTCACTGTGAGCAATTAATGTTGAATCTATTTTAAATCTTTAAATTTGACTACAGAGAACTTTAGGTGCTATTTTATGCTGTTTTAATTTTAATTTTTCCTTTATTTTATTTTTGTTTTGTTTTGCTTAAAACAAGATTTTACTGGGGGCTGGAGAGATGGCCTAGTAGTTAAGAGCGCCGACTGCTCTTGCAGAGGACCCGGGTTCGATCCCCAGCACCCACATGGCGGCTGAGAACTGTCTTTGACTCCAGTCCCAGGAGAATCCGACACCTTCTTCTGACCTCTGGGCATTGCGTGACACGGGTGCACAGACCTACATGCAGACAGTACATTCATACTCATACAAAAAATTAATTAATTAAAAAAGATTTTTAATTACTTTATTTTTTTCATCTTTTAACAATAAGTGATAATTTATGAGTACAAGCATCCTTCATGTAAAACCAATTTGCAAGCAGTTGTGCCCAAACCCACACAGCCCATGGGTCTCACCATCCAGCTTAGGGGGTGCTTATAAGTTCAATCAAGTTGATCAGATGTGCGTCCAGACTATATTGCTGTAGTTTTTCCATTCACCCCAATTACAGCCATGGCTGGCCTTGAAATTCATTGTCTTCCTGCAAGTTGTGTTCTGACCTGCATATGTGCACCCTGGCATGCATGAGCCCCACCCCTAAAAATGAATGAATAAATAAATGTAAAAACTAGAAGCACAAGAGTATGCTACCTCAATACAAGATGAGGACACATCTATGATTAGCCATTCAGAGCTGAGCTCTGTGTTGCCACCTTCCCGCTTTGAATCTTGGTCCATTACTTTTCTGGAGAGCTCTTGACCAGCCTGTCTAGAACTATCCTCTCCTTCAGATAAAAAACTAGAAGTATGTACCGCAAGCACAGACTGACCAACTATTCACAATGAATCACAGCAGCCAAGATACAACAACAATAAAAACAGAACCAAACTTCAACTGCCTCTGCTTCCTGAGGGCTGGGAGTAAAGCCATGCACTACCAGGTCTGCCATCAGACTTCAGAGTTGCATCATTAAGGCCTTTATTTCTGTTCTTTTTTATTTTTTTAAACATAAGCACTTAGAGGTATGAAGTTCCCTCTTAAAATTGCTTTTTAATGTGTCCCACAAAATGTATCCCCAAAATTCAGTTTAAAAAATTACAAAAACTACAGGATAAGGGATTTTTTTTATTGATGCTTGTGTATTTCATACATCATTTTCCAATTCAGTTCAGGCATATATCCCCTTCCCTTACCCCCACCCCACCCCTACCCATCCCAGATCATGCATTCTGCCGTAAGTTTTCTGCATCTTTCTCTGCTTTTTTGTTTTGTCTTGTTTTCATTTTTTTTTAACAATAAGTGATAATTTGTGAGTACAAGCATCCTTCATGTAAAACCAATTTGTAAGCAGTTGTGCCCAAACCCACACAGTCCAAGGATCCCACCATCCAGCTGGAGGGGCTTGTATGTTCAATCAAGTTGATCAAATGAGTGTCCAGTCTATATTGTTGTAGTTTCACCATTAACCCCAATCGAAGCCCTTACATTCTACCATGCCCCCTCTCCTGCAGATTGTTCCCTAGGCTTAGAAAAGGGGCTCAGGTGGATGAGAAGCAAAACACTCTACTTTCTCTGGAGCTGATGTCTTGGTCTCTAGTCAGTTCTGGCTGTTTTCTTTCATGGGCTGCCAGCTTGTCCAGGCATAACCTTTCAATCCTACTAATGAAGCACACACAATTAGATATATAGGTATTTAAACAGTAATAATTGTTATGGTAGGTTTCTTTGGTATAGACACAGATGTTTGGATGGTATGTTAATTCATGATTTACATTTTCTTCTGTTAAGTATGGCAAGGTCTTTATGTGGTTTATAACATCTCCTAACCATTAGAGGATGTAAGCTTGTGGCATCAGCCATGGGTTATTCTTCCAAGGAGAGAGCTAATAGCCAATTAGATTTGGGATATACAGACATATGGCTGCCACTGCTGCACAGTATTTCCATGCAGATAAGGTGTAGCTGGTGTTGACGGAGGAGTCTTGCTTGACTCGAGGAGACCTATATTTGCTTTATTGGTTTAGTGGTCTTTGGTAACACTCTCTGGCATCCCAGAGACCATCTGTATACTTGCAAGTGCAGTCTCCATAAATCTTTCCCATGTTTATATCAGGTCTTCAACAGCAGGGCCTTATCGCCTCTCTTCCTGCAGATATCCCAGTTTGGAGGCAAGGAGCCTTTACTATTTGTGGGGGCTTGGATCCCCTGGCCAACATCTCCTTGGTAGAATAATCCATTGTTGATGTCAGAGCTCCAAAACAAAATATTAATATATTTTGTTTAAGTGCATAGCTTAAGGAGACTTTAGCATTATATTTGGTTCTGAATAGAGAATAATCCTTTTCACAGTTTCTATGTCCATTAGTCAATTAAAGAAGGCAGTTTTACTGATTTTACAAGAGAATACCTCTATAACAGCTGGCTCCAATCTACAGCTGGAGAACGACCTCATCATCATCTATTTCTCCTTATTCTATGGGGGGGAGTTAAGAAAGTCTCTTGTATTAAAACCTTTGTGGCACCTAGAAGGTAAGCTTCATTAGGAATCATTAAAAATAGTTGTTACTAGTAGGATCCAGAGAGGGGCCTGATGTCTGCAGCAATCTGAGGCATTTCTTCCCTTCAATGCCCAGAGGAGTCAATCCTTCCGCTGGCACTTTCTGGTACATCCTACTCACTGCAAAGCTGCATTTTCTTTCTCAGCCATTAAGTTGGTGATACTCTGGCCTGTTGGAACATACAAATCCTTTCCCATAGTTAGTTTTAAGAAACGGTGATGCATCTGAGTTAATAAACGGTAATGCATCTGAGTTAATTGGTGATATAAATTGCTCTTGTCCACATTAGCTTTAACTAAGATCTGTATAACAATTACTTTGGGATTGGTATAAACAAATGTTCTCTATAATTTTGCTGTCATATAGTATCACCTGGTAGCAATCTCTTTCACCTATAGGATGATTTAACTCAAAAATAAACTTTGTTTCCCAAGTTAATCATATACAGTAACCCAAAACAGCATGGGTGAACTTGATGAAATCTGTGCCTTGATTCCACCCTATAGGTATGTATAAAACAACTGCTTTTTTGAGACTCATGGGTCAAAAATAAAAACCTTAAATAAAAAAGGGGGATATAGATAGATATGAAAACTTTTTGTCAAAAAACCTTGCAACCCAAATCTTAAAACTAACTATGGGAAAGGATTTGTATGTTCCAACAGGGTAAGGGATTTTTAAGAATGAAGAGGAATCAACAGCCAAGATTATGGTCGGAAGATATGTATACCACTTGGTTAAGGGAGGGCCTGCCATCATGGTAGCATGTGCTAGGAAACAATGATTGCATGTATTAAAGGGAAGGTTATATTTCATGTTTTATTAATTAAAATACTTTAGTTGACTTTCAGTAATTCATGTGGGAGGCAGGAAGTGGGTGATATATTTCAAAGGACAACTGGCTTTCCAATATCACAATTTTGAACTTAAAAGGTCCCCAAAGAAAGAGGTTTCCTTCAGACTTCAGTGTATAGCACACTAACATTTATGTGTAAGTATAAACTCTGCTCATTATATACAAACTTCTAGAGTTTCATTTTTAGCATAAAATAGTACTTTTTAAATCACTGGAAAATCTTTAATTTTGCTTTTTAGGAGTAACTCTCTACTGAAGTGTGATGTGTATCTCTGAAGTTGCTGTTATTCTTGTAGTTCAGGGCAGAAAAATCCACCTTTCCTCTAATGTATGTGTTGAACTAACGATCATGTTGCTGTCATGAACATATAAAATAATAATTATAGCAACAATTATTATGCCATCCTCACTGAGGTTCATGAATGGCAATGGAAGTATGCAAAGGAAAGGATTAGGTCAGGGCGCAAATGTTTCCTTTTCTTTATTAATATTTATTGATACTGCAATGCTTTTCAAATATTTGCTTAGTTTTATATGCAATGTAAGAGCAATAATAGAATTATAAAGATTGAAACAATTATTTCCTACTTGATTGGCAAATTAGATAAGAACCTGATATCCATGAACTACTGTATCCTAGAAACATTATCTTCACATTTTATTAGCTAATTGTATATACATAAGAGACATCATCTAAATAAAATAAAATAATATATATGTATACATATATTTAAAGAGCTCCTTCTTTCAATTTCAAGTTTTTTTATTTTTTTTAAATTTTATTTATTTTTGTATGTGTATGAATGTACTGTCTGCATGTAGGTTTGTGCACCCTTGTCGTGCAATGCTGCGGAGGTCAGAAGAGTGTCTCGGATTCCCCTGGAACTGGAGTTCTCCTGAAATTGGAGTTACAGATGGTTCTCAGCTACCAGGTGTATGCTGGGGATCGAACCCGGGTCGTCTGCAAGAGCAATCGGTGCTCTTAACGGCTAGGCTATCTTCAGTCCTTCAATTACAAGTTATCAGATACATTAGTGCACCAGTAGACTACTACCAAAAAAGTAGAGGAAAATCTAATAGTCTTAAGAATTAGATAGGAAATGGTCCTGGTATAATTCCAGTACCTGCTATTTATCCATGGGTAGATTATCTGCTTTGTGAATTATTCATGACTAATTTTGAATCTCAGAGCTGAGTTGCCCCTCTGCCTGGTTAGCTGAAGCCCTTTCCTCCCACTACCCAGCTGGTGTGTGCTCAGGGAAGACAAACTCTTTTTAATACTAATCCAAGCAAAACACAATTAGGAAAGCAAATGTGCTGGAAAAATAACAATATCATGGGTGACAACGCCAAGTATGAAATATTTTAATGTCATCGTCTTCTCTGAAGCATCCAACTACTGTTTCTATGTGCTGCTTGTGTGAGAGAGTTGGACCAATCGCTTTATAAAGTGATCTTTTATCTGTTGGGGGAGAACAGCTCCATCATTCTTTGGTTTGATCAGAAAAACTAAATTTTAGTTTGGCTATGTGAGCTGCAAGGCAGATTCCTTTCCAATGGTCTTCAGATCCTTCCAAAAGGGAACAGCTCCATATACTAGTGATAACTACAGCCACAACTTAAAACTAGCTTTCTGTTCATGGTGAAAATATCATGTGCTAAAAAGGAGCTGATGCCTAGCTTCTAAAAGCTACAGAGCTTACACCCACATTAGAACAATGCATCTTCCCCTAGGATGCTTGCATGTGTGTCCAAAGATACGTGTGCACACGTACTGACATACGACTTTTCAAGAAGCATTGCAAAAACATGAAATAAAGTTATCTTTCTTCAGAAAACAAATAATACCATACATTGATTTACACTATTCTATATTTAGTAGTGAAACTGGTGAAACCACACCATCTTCAGCTGTGCATGTAGGTGCCTCTGTACCTTCAGGTCTGGTAATACACCATAGTTTGTATCACTCTTTCAAAGGAATTAATTACTCTCACTATTATAGACATTGTTTTTGCTATCACGTATCAAGGATCTTTTAGTTGTACATTTAAATACTAAATTCCTTAAAAATTAATAGCATGTACATATAGATACATAAATAAAACACAAATTTCCAAGTACTTATTTCATAACATAGCAAAACTAAAAATTAGGAAAAATGCTCATGGGTAAAATTTAATTCTGAGCCCTATTTTAATTTTTTATTTAAAAAATATTTATTAAAAACACAGGGTCTCTGTTAAAGAATAGGACATTTGTTTTTTTTTAATGGATAACTCCTTTTGATATAGAAAAGTATTAATTAAACAAAAAATCTTTTTATCTCCAAATGACTACAATATTCTGTCTAAGATAACCTCATCAAATGATAAAATTGGAGTCATTTAGCAGTAGTCATAAGACTGTCCTCTCATTATGCTTCTGGAGCCCTATCTTAATTTTATTAACCAATAAATCTACATCATTTTTCTACATAAGTTGACTAGATAAAATACCTGAAATCACATTGGTAAATTTGGACTCTAATTAAGTAGCCATTCTTTATAACAGCTTTTTTCTTTGCAAACAAAAATTGCAAGATGTTACTCTTCACATTTAAATTAATATTTATTAACAAATTACTATTCCCTCTTACCAGTAGAGTTTCATGACATGCCTCTCCATAATGCAGTGGATTTGAAATAAAGCATGTACTACATTTTTACAAATTTAGTTTCCTCTGAAGTAGCAAGCCTGAAGATTAGCATAATTTATTTTCAAGAAATTAATGTTCTGTGGAATAATAATTATTCTCATTTTGACCTCCTGAACTAGCTTCCTATTTACAAAAATAATGAAGCGTTGATCAGGATGTGACATCTTCTGAGGCTTACTAATCACTCACTTCACCAGTCCTGGGTGTTTATTTGCTGACCCAATGTAAATATACTTAACTAATGAGTTATGGACTCTCTCTGCACAAAACTCTCCTACTTCAAATCTATGTCCTGTATTTCATAAATGCTTTTTTCAGGTTCTACAACGGTCTTTTATTTTTGTAGTTCTTCAAGGGAACTCTTAGCTAATTTAAAACAAAATTTCAATTTACTAATTAGAAATTGTAACAAAACATCATCAAGGTTATAGAGGTATGCCAACTTCATTTACATTAATTGGAACACTTCTGTTGAAATATTTTACTGGGAATTTTGCTTCCTTTTCAGATACTTTACAAAATTTTATGTTATCTTTTACAGTACCGAAGCTTAGAATTTAAGAAAGGTGAGGGACCAAAGAACTCATAAATTTATTCTCTTTGTGGTGTTTTAAATGAATTTCCCCACAGGTCCCAAGTATTTGAGCCCTTGGTCAGTTGGCGGTGCTGTTTGGGGAGGGACATGGAAGCTTCATGAGATATGACCCTGCTGGAGAATGCCCCTCACTGGATGCAGGTTTTCAGGGTATATATGGCTGCATCCCACTTCTGCTTGCAGAAGTGACCTCTCATCTTTGTGCTTCATCTGGCTCCTGCCATGCCTCTCCCGAGTTTATGGTTCCAGAGGGTAAGAGTCCATCATGGCTAGGAAGACATGGCAAGGTGACAATTTACAGAAGGAAAATTATTGGACTTTTTGTTCTAGAGGAATAAGAATCTATCATGGCCGGATGCACGGATGGAGGCTGTTAGAGCAGGAAGTTAAACTCTCCAAGCATACACAGGAAGCAGAGACAGAAACTGACACTATGATAAGGCTAATCCAACCACCAATTATTTTCAGACTCTGTAATTACTGCATATGGGTGGCAAATATGTATCCATATTTTAGAGTAATATAAAATTAATGGAGGAAAATGTGAATTCCTAAACATAAAAAAAAAAAGACTGACAAAAAAATTCTCAAAACAGGTCCCGAGTGAACTGCTTCCCCAGATAGGCTGCACCTCCTAAATCTCTGAACACGGCGCCATCAACGGTGGCCAAGTATTCAAATATTTGGCACCTATGGGAAACATTGCTCATTCAAACCATCACACTCGTTTTACCTAGAAAAATGCGCATTAAGGACAAGCGAGGTGGACTAATTATTATCACACTGGTGTAATATTATTATGTACATTGAAATATTTCATATATTTGTAAATCATTAAAAGCTGTGTATGTACACATAAATGAGAATATATTTTAGTAACTTTATAAAAATTGACTATTGTTTCAATACAAATGTGTATAATGGACGTATCTTGCCAAAAAAGGGAAACTTAATTGAAAAAGTGAAGTCTGGAGCAAGTCTGTATGCTAATTAACAGTTACAAATGGTTAAAAACACATGCTACTCTTCCAGAAGATCCAGGTTTGGTTCCTAGCACCCATACCAGGACTCTTATGACCACCTCTAAGTCTAGTTTCCCCTGAAACATATACTCACCACAGTCTTCTACTTTCCACCAGCACTGAACTTACGTGGTCCACATATATACCTGCAAGCATACATATATGCACAGAAAATAAAATTTTAAAAATTACCAATCAATGTCATTCGCTAGTTTTGACAACATACCATGATAATAAGGTAATGTTAACTTTAGAGGAAACCGATTAAAGATAATACAGGAATTCTGTAGTATATTTGTGACTTCTCTGCAATATTATAGCATATAAATCCATGTTACATAGTTACTTATGGACATTCAAGTTTATACATAGGGCTATTTACCTTATAAAGGCAAAAGACATTAAAAAAGATTCAAACTTTGTTAATGTGCAAACCTCTCTTTGATTTCAAATTGCAAACTATGTGGCACATCATAGATGCAGTAACTGGGTTTCTCTGAAAATGGACTGAGATAGAGGCTTGGCTGCAGGAAACCTGGTGGGATACTGTGGTAATGTAATGCTGCAAGGGAGACAGGAGTTGGTGGATGGGAGAGTTGAAATGCATTGCAATTGTTGCAGGGGCCTCAATACATGCAATAAGTGTTCTCTCACTGGACTAACTTAGGAACACACACACACACACACACACACACACACACACACACATGGCTTTTGTTCCTAGCAAGGCCAATGTTTCTGGGGGTGTGTTATACTGGGGCAGGGTATATGGCCAAAGTGCACTCTTCAGTTGTGGGAGTTCTCAGTGGATACCTTCAGCAGCTGGAGAAATGAACCCTTTGGTCCAAAATAAAGGATCTGGAGGGTGTGCCACCATATCCACTAAAGTGAAGGGGATTTTTGAAGCTATGATTGGGCCTTGGAAGATGAAAAAGTAAGTAATGAACAGCTCTGCCAGATATAGGCAAAGTCACTTGCATTTCACGCATGTCTCTTGCTTCTTCTTGCATTGTTCATCTTTGCAGTTGTAATTTTCTGCATATTTTATGACATCTTAGCTATTTGAGTTCAAAGAAAAGATCTTAGCTATCTGAGTTTAAAGAAAACAGAATAAGGTTTCAAAATCTACACTGTTTTGGCTCATTAAGAGATGTGACTTTAGATGTGGGAAGTATGCACAGAAGGGTTGTAGAGTCTGCCTGTCCAACTGAACTGTAAGTCATCATTCCACCAGTACATTCCAAATTGGTTCATGTGAAGTCATCTTCATTTTCATGAAACATGGATGGGTTATGCTGTGGTAACCAATCAGCCTGCAGCTATGGATAGCTTACCACAATCTCAGTGTCTAATACGTGTTAACTAGGATACCCAGAAGGCTCTGTATCTTGGATCCTGTAGCACCCTATCTGGACCAACAGATTCTAAGGCCACTGCAGAAGTAGAGAGGAATGAAGGAGACAGACATGAGCCTGAATGTTGAGAACCAGAGGGGATACTCTTGCCCATAGTCTAAAACTTGTCACATGCTTCTGACCTAACTGCAAGAGAAGCTAAGAAATTAATGGAATATATGATCTACTAGGCGAATCTGCCAAGAGCCGCTAATGAGGCAGCTGAAATATTCACCATACATTGCTCTATCCAAGCAGAAAAATGAAAAGACTCAATTTATTTCTCAAGCTTTCTTTTACTTACTATTTCTGTTCATCATTATAGATTCTCTAAGCAAAAAAGGTTAATATTTATGCCATATAGATGTATATATACATACACATTAGTGCTCTTGGCTAGTATAGGAACAACTTGGACATTCAGTTAACATTTTTAAGGATACTCATAAAAATACTTTGGTGAGTTGCATAATCATGGGAAGACAGAAATTTCATTTTAAAATTCCTTTGAATCTATTATGGAAATGACACTTAAAATTCTAAAATCCTGTACTTAAAATATCCGGGCAGAGATATTTTATGTGCTGGTTGCTTTATAAGGAGCCACAATGTATTAGGACAAATAAGATATGTAAAAAGTGCCAGCAAACATCCTAGCAGTGCATTAGTAAACAGCACCAGAGGGAGGATTCTGTACCAAGGCATGCATTTCCCTACCATATGGTCCCAGTTTTTCAGTGAAAATGTTTTCCTTTCTCAAAAAAGCCTGTCTTCTCTGTTAATGGTAGAACAGAACTCTTTATAAAATTAGAATGGCCATTTGTCATAAATACTGGTTATTGGAATGTGAGTCTTCTTATTACAGATATACAATGTAATGGGTAAAATCCTGGACCTTCGAATCAGCCTGGGTATAGTTATTGGTGCTGCCACTTACTGTGCTTTTGTTTTTGTTAATATTTTCTAATTATTTATTTATTTTTAATTTTATTTATTTTTGTGTGTGTATGAATGTACTGTCTGCATGCAGGTTTGTGCACCCGTGTAGTGCAATGCTGCAGAGGTCAAAAGAGGGCATCTGATTCCCCTGGAACTGGAGTCAAAGACGGTTCTCAGCCACCATGTGGGTGCTGGAAATCAAATCCGGGTCCTCTGTAAGAGTGGTCAGCGTCTTAACCGCTAGGCCATCTCTCCAGCCCCACTTACTGTGCTTTTGTAGTTAATTAAACTCTCTGTGTCTCAGTTTCTTCATCTGAAAAATGGACATGATAATTTTATAAATTTTTGTTGCTATTACCAGTGTTTAACCTCCGCTAAATGGCAAAAAAATCAAGTTTCTTTTAGGAAGAATTCACAATGGAGAATTTGAAGCCAATAAAAGTCTTATAAAAGTAAAAAAATAATTTACAAAAATGAGTGCTAAAATAAATCTTGTGACCATTATTCATTCTTTTCTTTTTCTGTTTCAAAACATTCTCAATCAAATATTGTTCCAAACAAAAGTATTAACATTTCCAAGTTATTAATTAAATTGTCTTCTCATATGAAATCAGTGTAAGGCAAAGGTGCATCCGTTAGCTCTCCCCACATAGCACTCTACTCCCTGCTCTGTAGGAGGTTTCTACTTCACAGTCTGGCCAGGAGCAGACAGGCAAATCATCCTGAGAAGAATGAAAAAGTGACAAAAAGTTATGAGGATCAGAGACTGGTATTTAAGAAGAAAGAAACATTAGGATGAAAACTACAAAGGGGTAACGCTAATTTCTATTCAGTGTTCTTTGTGTCTTAACAATATTCCCTTCCAGTAGTGGAAGAAAAACAGCAAAGCTTATAATAGACAGTAGAGTGGTTTTTCCTTCCTTTCCCTGATATCCATGGATAGGATTTTCTTGATCCCACAAATGTACATGCAAGGAAGCTTCACCTTTGGTGACGAATAGAATTACTATTTTGATACCTAAACCTAAGCACCCTAACCCCAGAACAGATGTTACAGCTGAACTGCTTTCTTCCAAATCATATGTGTAATCCCTAATGTCTCCAACTCTGAATATGACTATGTTTGGAGTTAAGGCTTTTCTTTTTTATGTATATATATTTTTTATTATTAATTTTATTTATTTCTGTATGTGTATGAATGTACTGTCTGCATGCAAGTTTGTGCACCCGTGTCGTGCAATGCCGCGGAGGTCAGAAGAGGGTCTCGGATTCCCCTGGAGCTGGAGTTCTCCTGGAATTGGAGTTTCAGACGGTTCTTGGCCGCCATGTGGGTGCTGGGGATCGAACCCGGGTTCTCTGCAAGAGCAGTTGGTGCTCTTAACCGCTAGGCCATCTCTCCAGCCCCCGGAGTTAAGGCTTTTCAAGAGGGGACTACATTAAAATAAGGCCATCAGAGTGAGTCCTAATACAATAAAGCTGAGGTCTTCTTTTTTTTTTTTTTTCTTTTCGTCTTTTTCGAGACAGGGACTGAGGTTTTTTAAAGAAGGAAGTAGGGATGGCTGTGCCATCCCTATTGAGGATACCCTGGTGAGCCAGCCATTGGAAAGCCTTGGTGACAGGGGGTTAAAAGATCCTTCATCTTGGACTTGTAGCCTACAGAATTATGAGAAAATAAATTTCTGTTGTTTAAACCACCCAGTCTGTGATATTTTGCTATGGAAGCTGCAGCAAACAAATACAGCATTTTTTTTTTTTCATTCATCAAAGCCAAATGATTGGCTTCTCCTTGCACGCAATTGGCTCACTCTTGCCAATTTATGTCCATGTTATTCTTTAATATGTCAATCAATCTGTTCTTCAAAATAGAACTCAACATTTACCTTCTCTAGGAACTATTTCCTATGTATCACACACCAGTCTGATAACATTTACACATGTGACTCTTAAAAACATTCTGTATAGCTGTGTTGATCTGAAAGCAGTTTTATTTAGATTGATGCGATCATATATATCTCTAGCTATGGAGCAGGTTTCTTACAGTCAGGAAATATTCATTCTCTTCTTACCAGAGTGACTCTCAGTATGAGTCATTCTGGTAAGTTACAGTGGTTATTGAAAAGGGAAAACCCTGAGGCCGGGCGTGGTGGTGCACTCCTTTAATCCTAGCACTTGGGAGACAGAGGCAGGTGGATGTTTGTGAGTTCAAGGCCAGCCTGGTCTACAGAGTGAGTTCCAGGACAGCTGGGGCTACAGGGATACCTTGTCTTGAAAAGACCAAAAAAAAAAAAAAAACCCACTCTCTGCCATATACTCTGATGTTATTATATATCTTCTCTAATGTTAGTCCTTGTATGGAAGAAAAAAAATAAATGAAGTATCATATTCTCTTTTGGCCTACTTTACCAAAAAATATCTCACTTTAAAACTTTGAGGTGGTGATAAACAGTTACATTCATGTTATTTAGACTCTCACACATTTAGCCATAATCATTTTTAATTTCGGAATAATTGACATGAAAATTGTATTGAAATTATCATTCTTTGCCTCGCTCTTTTACCCCCTACCTAAGTTTATTAATATCAGAGATTTCTATTCATTCTATGTAAATTTACTAAAGCCTGTTAAATCTTCTGATTGCTGACATTTTAGAGTTTTATACACTTTTTGTCTCTCTTTTGACAAATCACACACATATCTTCAGGGACTCTTATTACAGGGCTAAGCACATTGTCTGACAAAAGCTGAAGAATTTTAATAGATAAATGACACATTTTAACAAAGAGTTCTACTGAGTTAATTTCTGAAATCATTTAATGTATGTATAGAAAACTGGCAGAAGTAATTTAATGAAGTGCAGGTTTTCTATACATAATAAAAGGAAAGAGAAAACTATTAGTAGATATATTTGATAAGATCCATCTACATGATGGAATTATTACAAAAATAAATCTACCAATATAAATATTTCTTCCTGCTTTTTTGTTAGGATCTTTTCCCTGGACTAAAATAAATAATGTCACCAGTTACTTGGCTCTATCGTATCTGTAATTTAGATTGCTGCTTCTATGTTAAGAATCAAGCTAGAAAGGTCAAGTTCAGTTGAAAAAAGATGAAGCGATTTTATTACTGCAAAATCAAGGACATCTTAGACTTCAAAAATAAACAAGTCTTATGATTTAAATGTGCACCTCTCAGTAGCTACATTTGTCTTTGAATACTTGGTTTACATTGTGTGGTCTGTCTGTGTTGGCGTGGGGGTGCACATGTGAAGGGGTGTGCTTGATCGCCACATGATCTGTTCCCTGCAGGTGCTGGAAAAGGTCAAACAGGGAAAATCATCATCACAAAGTGAAGTGATTTTCTTCTTTATCAGCTCCCGAAGTAAACAGGCTGATGAGCTGCAACCCATCCACACTCACCAGCATGACATCACACACAATCACAGCTAAATGTTTCTATATGTCAAAGTCTGAAGAGTCACTACCAGATTGTTGCCTGATTGGTACATAACCCAAAATGGTATTTCCTTGGTAATTAGTTAGTCAGGGCTTATTTTGCAAGATTTCGGAGCCCTGTGGGGGCTGGTCAAAGATAGCGAACACTGAGCCAAGACTGCCGTTTGCCAGCTCGGAAAATGAGCAGGCTGTGTTGGGAGTGGAGCAGCAACATTATTGAACATGTATCGACTGAAGAGCGAAGAAAAAAAAAAAATTTAAAACAGACTTTTTCATTTTAAAATAAAAAATTTCATATCACATTCTTTGGAAAGAGAAGATTTTCAAGCATGTGGTACTTAATCTTTGTTCATAATTTATGGCCATGTTCAAGACATTTTTCAAATTCATTTTCTCTCAGGCTCTAATTTGGCTGCCAGGCACCATCTCCTGCCAGTTAGCCAGCAGCGTTTAGGATATGGAGGCCTCAAGGAAGATTCACCTTAAGAGTTTCTAACGAAAGACATCAAGACATTTAAGTGGGAATCTGGGCCCAATCTGCTGCACCGTAGCCCGCAGGGAGGGAAGGACTCAGAAATACTATTGCTATGAACACTCCTGGAGGGAGCCGATAGTTTGAAAATTGAATTTTTTTTTTAAGAAAAAGAATCTCTGTACAAACAGTGTGTCTTTTAAAGGGGTTTTATGTACTTTCTCAGAAAGATAAATAACTTGTTTATCTCTTTTTGAGACAGGATCTCCCTTTAGGCCCAATGGGCCTGGAACTCACTACATAGACCAGCCTGGATTCATACTCACAGAGATCCTCTTGCCTCTGCTGCTCCAGTGCTGAGATTAAAGGTGTGTGCGACCAAGCCTGGGAATAATTTTTAATTAAAAAGTAAAGTATAACATTGTTATACCATGTATAAAATTTATCTAACCAAAATGTCAAAAGAAAATGAATGGAGATTTAAGTAGCAGTAGTTTATGATACTATTTTCTTGCAATAATTGTATTTCAAGTTTATGAATTACTTTGTATATAAGAGCGATGATCAGTATGACATATTCCTACTGGTATTATGTGGAAGAAAAAGATGGAAAGCTGAGCCGTAGCCCAGTTTAATCATGTGTCAAATTTTTGATTTGATGTCAATATCTCTATCTGACTAAACACTAAAATACAGCCAGACAAACAAAAAGTGCAATGACACACAACATCTATTAATACCTTCTGTAACAATTGGATGGTTAAAGCACCATAGGCATAATCATATTAAAAATAAAGCAGGTTGCCCGGTGGCACACAAAAGTAGAGGCAGATCTCTGTGATGTCAAGCCCAGCCTGGTCTATATAGCTACTTGAAGGCCAGGTGGGGGGCTACAGGGGGACCCACCCTTCAAAAAAAATTGATTTAATTTAATTTAATTTAATTTAAAAAGCAAACTAATTTTTTTTTCCCAGATCCTCACTGCTATCGGAACATCCTGAAAGAAATTCCATTACTCTTTTCTGAGGGCTACAGCAGATTGGTTAACTACCTTCAATTTTTTTTTAAACAATAGTTTTTTAAAGACAGATTTTTTTTTTCACATTGCATCAAGCTGCCCAATTTCCTAGAGTCTAAGAGTAGTTTTCAGTAGTCTGAACTTTCCATTGATTTGAGCCATGTTTAGCTTTAATCTATTCCTGCACATGACTGAGGAAAGAGATGGTCTATCAGATTCTGTCCTTAAGGATTTAAGCCATTCTCAGAGTGAGAAAAGTTTTCTACCCTAAGTAGGCTCAAGAATTAACCCTTGATTATATTTAAGCATGGCTGCAAAGGAGGACAGTCAGTTTGCACATAAAGTCAAGAGACAGAGAAAAGCTACAGGATTTAGATGGGATTAGGACTACTGGTTTGAAAATACAGATTTGCTATCCTAAGAAATCCAGGGGAGAGTCACAGAAACTCAATTGAGAGCTCAGGACAAGGGTGAGCTAAGCTAGGTTAGAAAAGAAGTCAAGGCTAACTGGGGGACCAGTGGGGCCCGAGTTTGAAGCTGGAAGAGGCGGACAGAGCTTACATCTTAGGAGCTAGAGAAGAGCAGAGTGAGCGCCCAGCCTACTGGTTTATTAGAAAATACTGATGGCTAGACCTGAGCTCTAAGAAGTCCCTTCAAACTTTGACAGAAAGGGCAATTGCATATTGACACTCTTAAATATTTTCATTAGCCTATAACTATTTTTATTTATGGACTGCATGTTGCTATGACTGGAAATGATAAAGAAATTACATTTTCTCTAAGTAAAATCTAGAAAAAAATTAGAATAATTGGAATGTATATTATCAACAAATTTTACAGTAAGGTTCAACATCTGAAATATTACAGAAAAAAGTAATGTATATAATTCAGAATCATATCCTAAATATTATGGATCTGTAAATAAACTTTGCTTAGTTTTGAAATAATAGTGTGTAGATGTGGATAGCAACTAATATTTGAAAAATGCCTATATCAGGTCACTTTTATGAGCTACCTTCTTGACTATTCAGAATACAAGATGTTTTATAGTAACCATAAAATATGAATTTCCTCTTAAGCCTCTCCTAGTGGCAAAATTCAATCTGCTTTATAGAAACAATGTTTTAATGTGAATAAATTTGGAGCCACATGAACCAGGGGTAAATGCTTGGTGAAAGCATTGCCTTAACGTTTGCTGCAGCCTGATTTATTCAGTACTACTACTGTTAGTAGTTATAGGCACAGCATTGGTGTATTGTAGGTGTTAAAATATTTTATCTGTGGAAGAGATAAATGAAATTAGATGTTTTTATATTCCATTTTTCCATGGAAAGTAATTCACTGATTTTTTGTTTGTAATAACAATATAGAAGCCTTCTCTTCATACCTCTACTTAAAAGATATAACTGACACCGGGTGTGATAGCACATGCCTTTAATCCCAGCACTCGGGAGGCAGAGGCAGGCAGATCTCTGTGAGTTCAAGGCCAGCCTGGTCTACACAGTGAGTTTCAAGGAGACTATGTCTTTAAAAGACAGGAAAAAAAGACATAACTGACAAAAAGTATTGCCTAAATTTGGATCAAAAATGAAAAATAAATATTAACTACATTTAGAATAATTAGATATACTTTAAATTGGCTTACAATGCTGCTAATTATTACATTTTCTGCAGATTAGCCTTAACAGCATTTTCCGGAAAACAAATTTAGAAAATATTGAATATTATGAAATTAAAATATTTTTCATTAATGGTAACACATGTAAAATAAAAACTCTGCAAATATTGACATAGTCATGCAGGGAATCATGTTATTTGAACTGTGAAGTTCAAAGATTATTCTTAGAGAGAAATCTGAAAATTCCACTACTTTACTTTGATTTTCATTGTAATAGAAGGGATCACTCAGAAATTTGGTGTTTGATAAAATGGCAGATATGAGTACTGCCTAAAGTTCATGACAAAAATATATAAATGGTTCACATAAAAAGAATCTGAGATTATTTGGATAAATTTGTGCATTTTATTTGTGAAGAAACTGAAGCCTCAGTTAAATATGTTGATTTCACTTCATTCTTGCCTTAGCCTAACCAGTCAGCTTCTGACCCTCCTATTCCACAGAGCTCTTGCTCACTGGAAAACCCGAGGCTCTATGCTCTCTCCTGCTCTTACTTCATCTCTAAAGCATAAGACAGACTTGCCCATCGCCTCACTGTGCACGCTGTTTTCATACACCTTCTCAGAATGTGTGCAGCTTCTTCTCCTCTGTCTGTACTGGCAGATCTCTACTTCCTTTACAGGCCACTCTTTGTCATAAAGAGCACCAATTCTCTCCTGGTTATTATTCTCTTTTCTCTATATGTTCTCTACCTCATGTCTCCTAGCCATGAGCCTTTAAATATATAATCTAATTGCTAATGATAGATAATTTTTCAGTAATATCCTAAATTCTATGTTGCCACACTCAAATGCCTTCTCAATATCTCTCTTTTATCATCTGATAAAAACAACTCAATATGTTTTAATTAGAATTTTTTAAAATTTTTATCTCTTTCCTCTACCTGTTACTTTGTCATTTATTTCACTAAGATAATGATACCACCATTCATTGATCTCTTTGCTCAGACCAGAAGCCTTGGAGTCACGTAAACATTCAAACTAATTCCTTTCTCTTCTGTAGCGAGAAATCCCTAATAGTTTACTGTCATATTCAGGATAAAAATCAGTCATTTATCACAGCCTAAAAACCTCATTGGAGCTCTTGCCTGATTCTATGTTACAGAGTTATTTCGTTCTGCAATCATCTTTCTATCTAGAACCATGACTTCTTGTTTTATTGCCATAAACTAAGCTTATTTCCACTTCAAGTCCTTGCACTTGATATTTTCTTTTTCCAGGTGATTCGTTCTCACATATTCCCATGGTTCACTAATCATTCATATTCTCAATCCTCATATGGGCCTTTACTGCTCATCTACCAGAAACAAGGTCCATATTCTTATTATATATTGTCGATATCTATACCCTTATCCTCCTTTATGATTTTAAAGTGTTTTTTTTCACTGTATCATTACTTGAAATACATTGTAAATTTACTTCATTATTTATCAATTTTATCTCCTGATTGGCACATGAACTTGAGGCAAAAGTTTTCAACCATCCTATTCAGAATTATATCAATGAGAGAACAAGGTAATACATACACAGCTCTCAGTAAATATTAGTAGGATGAATGAATAGCTGAACAAGTTAATAAATATAATATACATGATCCTTGAATATACAACTTGACATGCTCTATAATTACAAAAGAAATGTTTCCTAGACTGTTTAGAGAGTTTGAGGTTATTGTTTTTATTTTATTGTCATTTGTCCTTATTTACTCCCCATTTCTCTTCACACACCCTCTCTCACACACCCAGTTGGTAGAATCTCTGCCATTTCTCAGCAGCCCTCTGATACTGATTCTCAAGCTGGATAAATGTGTGAGAATAAAGCTGCTCAGTTCATCTGTGAGTGGTGATGCCGTTTCAGCCTTGATAGAAAGACTTGAGCACAGCACTCTGTAGTATGCATCTGAGATGAGAGACTATGTTACCCCCTGCATTATTGTTGGCAGCCTACCACACAAACAATGTGTGCTGTACCACGCCCTAAGATGGCGCCGACTTCCTGAGTCGCTAGAACAACAACAAGCCGCTTCCCGCCATTGCCTTTGCATTGGACAAACTGCGCATGACTACTACTCTCTGAGCCCGTGCCTTGAGCATGCTAATGAGGCATCAGGGCACTGCACCAATCCAGAGCATACACGAGCCCTCTAGACTGCTATATAAGCAGTGCTTCTGCCCCATTTCGGGGTCCTTCTCACAAAAGAGCTGTGCACAATAAATACTGCTGCAGAAGAATCCTGTTGTCCACGTGAAGTTCTTGCCGGCGAGACTACAGCACGTGACACATTATGTTTCTCAACTCTTCTGTGACTGGCTAAAACAAGGATGACATCTCAGTTATCTGAGAGTTCGCCCTCCCTCTGTGCTCTCCAAAAGTTTCTGGGTATTTTTCTTTTTTGCCACTGTCATTGCTGTACAGTTCCTTAAAAACTCATAATAGAAAAATGAATTCCCCAACAAAACCCCATGTCATATGTAAAGGAGCATGTCCCTCTCAACTTGAGGTGTATTTTGGAATAAGAAAGTAACAGCTCAGCAGTCAGTTGCCATAGCTTGCTGAGTAAGCTGGGCTCAGGTTAAAAGGGGGTTATAGGCTGCCAGCCAAAACACTGATGGCATTGCTGAATTCAGAGATTCAGAAACTCTATATGTCCCCAAGATTCTGTGTGACAACCATTAATACCACTCACTCCTGATCTATTATTGAGAGTGTCCTAGTTGAGTTCCCTCATACTGATCAAAACAGGCATGACTTTTAACTGGCCATCTTCTTAATTTCTGACTTAAAATATATTCAGTGTTACTAACAATGTTGTTGAAGATTATTATCAAAGTGAAGCTGACATAATTAATTGTTTTCCAAAAAAAAAAATCTCTCATCAAGTTTGATATTGATGATGGATGCAGACTAGGTGGCCTCTATTCGATTTTCCCAGTGGTAGCTTTTATCCCCTGGAATAGCTATTAGCTTTTACTACATTTTATACTGATTTTTTTGTATTTCATAGTTTATTGTAATTATATTTAGACTCTCTCCCACCAGATTTCATGTCATATATTTTAAGGCTTATTGAGTCAAATTTGTGTCTCCAGGGTCCCTCAGTATGAATTCATCCACTGGAGTCTGGTCAGCCTATCTAGCATCACTCTGTTAAAGAAGGCCAACTCTCCTTCACCCAGCAGAGATCAGTTGCCAAAAGTTCTTCATCTAAGGTTGGGGCTTCTTAACCGTTGCCCGGACTTTTATGCTGGTTTTCAGCTGGTTTGAGTCTTGCTTGGGTCTTGGGTATGCTGTCACCATTGCTGTAAATTCATATGAGCAAATTCCCTGCCACCTGGAAAACTGTTTCCTTGTGGTCATTCACCCTCCCTGGATCTTACAGTCTTTCTACCTCACTCATCCACAACAGATCCTGAGCCCTAAGTGGGAGAAGGTTAATATAGGAGTTCTAGGTAAGGACATGCACTCTGCATTCGCTTATTCTCTGCACCTTGGACAGTTGTGCCTTTCCTTGGAAATCACCCCGCGTTACAAGAGGAAGCTTCACTGGTGAGAACTGAGAGATGCATTAATACTCTGCTCCCATTACACTACGTTTTCTAAGCTTTAGGTGTAGAGGTTGCATGGTAGATGTGTCACTTAGGCCTGTGCATATCACAAACACTATTCTCTGTGACTGACCAGTTGTCACACTCTGTAATAGTCTCCAAGGGCTGTAAAAAGAAGCTTCCTTAATGAGTAGTTAGAGGTATGCTTGTCTATAAACATAAGGATACATATTTAGCATATATTTGTCTAAGAATGTGAACAATGTGAACAACGTAGATTTTCTCTAGGATTATGACTTCTCCAGTCATGTGTATCTGACTATGTTTGCAATACCACACATGAGTTCCAGCCCCCCACCATGCATTGAGTGGGCTTTAAATCTAATTAGATTGCTGTTGGTTATCACCAAGGTAAAAGTGCCACTACCATTCCAATAGAGATAGTCTGCTGCATTGGACATTATTGTAGGTATTAGGCTTTAAAACAAGTTCGACTTTTAAAATGTTACCATTGATTGATTTTCTCCCTTGGCAGTTTGAGGTGTATACTCTAACACTCTGAGAGTTATTCTTCAGGAGGAGGCTTCCAGGTCAGTTCCATCTTCATCAGAAGTGTGTCGTGTCTTCAGGAATTGGTTCTCACCTTCAAGTTCTAGGAAGTAATCAAGGACTGAGGCAATACCCTGTGTTATTTTGGCACTCTTAGACTCCCATGACCAACACTCAAAGGGAAGTTTCTCCTGCCTGACACCATGTTTCTTTTTGTACAACTTTCAGCTATACTCATACATTCAGACTCATATGTTGTATGTGTATGGTTTTAGTAGGATTTTGAACTGATACATTTCCCTCTAGCATTTCACACTACATAAACATTATTTAGCTCTCCTTTTTCTGTCCTGGGATAAATCTCCCCCCTCCACCCTGAGTCAAAGTACTCCCATTTCCCACACTTTCCCCATTTCTGCCTTGATAGCACCTGTTTCCTACTCTCCCCATCTCTCAGGTTCCTTCTTCCCTTTTGTTTCCAGAGTTCTTTTTCATGTTCCTGGCACACAAGGTTACATCTGGATATATAATCACACATAAAGGTTTGGAGGTCAGATGCACACATGAGTGAGAACATACATCACTTATTTTTCTGTGTCTGTGTTACTTTGCTTAGTGTAAGTTCCTAGTTCCATCTATTTAACTGTAAATTTAATAATTTCATTTTTGTTTTTTCTTTATCATTTTTTATTTATTTTTTGCGATTTTCATATAATAGATGTTAATTAGATGTTAACTAAATCCCTTTTCTTAAACACACATCCTCCACTGTCTCCAACCTTAATGAGAAAGAAACTGGTTAATTGTGGAGGTCTTTACTGTAAACTGTCTAGTTAATTTTAACTCCTATTCCTATTAGATCACCCTCTGAAAATGTTACCCCAATTGCCAATAGGGAATTGGGTCGTTGATTGCTCTAACTTCTTCCATGCTGAATAGGGACACAGAGTGTGGTAATTGGGGTAACCCCAGTGGGTCTATCTAAAGGAGTCTGAAAAGTACAGCTCTGGAGAAAACAAAATCCTTATTGGTACCCGTGAAGGAGAAGTGAAAGCAAATGTCCAATTTAAAAATCCATTAGACTTTCTTGATGAAGGCTTCCAGAGCATCTGTTCATTGAGTTTCTCCTTATTTCCATTTGGCCCTAATGGCTGGATTCAGGATCTGCTTTTTGGGTATTTTTGACAGTCACAGCGTGAGTTCCCTCTTAAGTAACTTCTACACAGAGAGAGGAAATTTCATTATTTAATTTTGACAATAGTGGACTTGTTCTTTTCGGCTGCAGGTGGCACTACATTGTTGAACAAGGCCAAGATCTATAGTTCTATATCTGCTAAACAACATCTCCTATGAATTTTTAAGCTTAATGTCTGGGAAAGCATTGTCTCTCAGGCTTTAAAAGAAGCATACTGGGCTGGAGAGATGGCCTACCATTTAAGAGAGCCGACTGTTCTTGCAGAGGACCCGGGTTTGATCCCCAGCACAAACATGGCAGCAGAGAGGCATCGTCTTTAACTTCAGTTCTAGGGGAATCCGACACCCTATTCTGACCTCTGCAGCATTGCATGACATGGGCGCACAGATCTGCATGCAGACTGTACATTCATACACATAAAGAATAAATAAAATAAAAACGAAGCATACTGATTATTTTAATATTTGGATATACTTTCCTTTTTATTTTATGTGTATGAGTATATTGCCTGCATGTATGTAAGTGTACCCATGTCATGCAATCCCCATGAAGTCAGAAGAGGGCATTGAGTCTCCTGGAATTGGAGTTACAGATGTTTTTATAGCTGACATGTGGGTATTAGGATTCAAACCCAGGTCATCTGCAAGAATAGCCTTATCCACTTAACTCTTAAACACTGAGCAATCTTTCTAGCACTAGGACAGGTAAAATTCTGCAGTGAATTCATCTGGGCCTGGGCTTTTTTTAGTTCAAAGGTTTGTGTTACTGTTTTGATCTCATTTGTTATGGGCTTTTAAAACTGTTGGATTGATCTCTTCTGGACTTAACATTGATGGATTCATTGAATTTAAAAATTTATACATTTCTTTTAGATTTCCCATTTGAGTAGAATATAGGTTTCAAAGTATATTTCTCTAATATTCTGGATCTTCTAGGTCTCTGTTGTGATGTTCCCCCTTCATCTTTGAGTTTCTTTATTTAGATTTGCTCTTTTGTTCTTTTGGTTAGCTGGGTTACATGTCTATCTTATTTATCTTTGCAAAGAGTCAACTCTTAGATTCATTTTTGTATAGTTTTCATTGTTTCCATTTCATTGATTTCTGCTCTGATTTTAATTCTTTCTTTTCTTTTGGGTTTGGGTTTGGTTTGTTCTTGCTTTTCCAAATTCTTGACTTGGCCACACCCACTAGGTCTTCATCCTCCTGCACTCAGACAAGCTACATTCACCTGCTTTATGGTCCACCTGTACTCTGCCTAGTTAGTTGGAGCCCCACACTATACACAACCCCTTCATGATAGTACAGTCTGAGACCTGAGGACAGTCCTGGTAATTCTGACCCTGCCCCTGTGTCTTGATTCTCTAGCACCCTGAGCAGCTGCATCCTCTCTCCCCGTAATGCCCCAGGCCAGCCTTGGGCCTAGTCCCCCCCCCCTTTCTCTTCCTGCCTGAGACCCTGCCTACTGCATCTTGATTCCCCTGTACCCAAACCAACTTCATTCTCCTGGTCCAGGGTCCACACTTATTGTGCCCAGCAAGTTATACCCTCCCCAGGCTGCCCTCACCCCTGCCTTGCCCCTAGGGCCCTTCCTGATCTTTCTGTCTGTGACCTACTGACTAGCTCACTAGAACTGAGCTACTGGATCCTGATAGTCTTGAATTGGGCCTGTGTCCTGTTGCCCAGCTGGAGAGCTCTTGCTTAATTACTTCAACTATTATAGACAGTTTTGCAGGGTAAAGTATCCTTAGTTGGGATCTATGTTCATTTAGAACTTGGAATACTTTGCTTCATACTCTTTTGGCTTTTATAATTTAGACTGAAATGTCAGCTGTAATTGTGATGTTTTCCTTTGTATGTCCTTGCAACCTTCATTACCCTCCCCTTGTTCTATACATTTGGTATTTTACTATGAGATGCCATGGGGAGTTTCTGTTCTAATCCTGACTGATTAGTGTTCTGTGGACTTCTTATACATGGTCAGTTATGTCTTTCCATAATGTAGGGAAGTTTTTTTTTATAATCCTGCTAAAGATATGATCACAATCATTGACCTGAGATTCTTCTCTTTGCTCTGTCCATAAGATACATAGATTTCCAATGGTATCCCTCATCTGTGGATGCTAATGCCAATTACCTAATTGTATGGCAAACTGAGCAATGTTAATGTGATCTGAAAACAAGTGTGCTCTTATATTGTGAATCCCTTAAAAACTAACTAAATAAAATATTTAAAAAGATACATAGATTTGTTCTTCTCATGGTATCCAACATTTCCTGAGTATTCAATAACTGTATTTAATTTTTTTTCATATTATTTGCTTGAGTGGTCCAGATCTTCAACTTTGTCATCTGGTCTTGATATTCTGTTTTCCATTTCATTCACTCTGCTTGTCAGGCTTACTGCTGACATTTCAAATTGATTTATTGAGCTTTTCAATTTCAGCTTGAGTTTTCTTCAATATTTCTCTCTTTTTTGTGAATTCACTTTTTTTGTTGTTTTTGAGACATGATCTCCCTGTAGCCCCAGCTGGCCTGGAGCTACTCTGTAGACCAGGGTGGCCTTGAGCTCACAGAGATCCGCCTGCCTCTGCTTCCCAAGTGCTAGGATTAAAGGCCTGTACCACTATGATCAGCTTGCTTAAAGATGGTTCTTAGCTACCATGTGGGTGCTGGGAATCGAACCTGGGTCCTCTGTAAGAGCAGTCAGCGCTCTTAACAACTGAGCCATCTCTCCAGCCTGAATTCACTTTTCAAGTCCTGAATTGTATTTGTCATTTTATTCAGGTCTATATTTGTGTTTGCTTGGGCTTCAGTTAGGTGGTTATCCTCATCCTCTGAATTCTTTGTGTTTTCTTTTTTTTTTATTTTTACTTTTTGGTCTTTTTGAGACAGGGTCGTCTCCCTGAAGGCCCCAGCTGTCCTGGGACTCACTCTGTAGACCAGGCTGGCCTTGAACTCACAAATATCCACCTGCCTCTGCCCCCCAAGTGCTAGGATTAAAGGCGTGCACCACCACGCCCGGCTGTGTTTTCTTTAAAGTCATTGAATTATTTGACCGTGTTTATTATTGTTCTATTACATTTTCTGTCCTGGAGTTCCTCTGGGTAGTTTTCATGGTAGTACACTTCTGGAAGAGTGGTGGGTTTTGTTGTGTTTTCATATTGTGTTTTTGTATTGTGGTCTGGGCATGTGGATTTCTTTTGTTAGTTGTGTGTCTGATATGAAATTCTAGTCTGTCTTTGCTTAGTCAAAGTTTGGTCTTATTTACATCATTGTTATTGTAGCTTTGTTGATTTCTGATCAGTTATAAATAGTGAATTGGTCTGTGATTAAGGTTTTCACTTTTGATTTTGTTACTAGTGGGGCAGGATGGTTCCAAGCTGGCTAATCAATAGCTTTCCAATTGGGACCTGGACCCAATTCAAGACTATGGGGATCCAGCAGCCAGGTTATGGCAGGCTAGGCTAGAGCTCTTAGGTGAGATGGGGAAGAAGTGCTGGCCTAGGTCCATGGCCCAAGTGCAGACAGTGTGGGGAGGGTCGAATTAGCTTAATAGTGAAGATGGGAACCCTAGATCAGAAGAATGTAGCTAGTCCCAGAGCAGGGATAGCAATACCAAGTGGGTGGGTTCTGACTTAGAAGACTGGTCTGGAAGTCTCAAGGAGGATGAACAGGAGGAGGCCTAGACCCAAGGCCAGGGTGAGGACAGCATGGGGAGGGTCTAACTAGCTAAGCAAACTACATATGGATGCTAGAGCAGGAGAATGTAGCTGGTCTGGCCACAGGGGTATCAATTCCTGCAATAGTTATTCTTAATGATACTATAGGTATTACCTAGAGAAATAGCAACATTAAGAAAAAGAAATACAAGTGAAATATCTTGAAGCACACATTTTATATATGAAATGTTAATAACCACGGTTAATACTAGGGTCTTAAATTATTTAAAATATTTTAATTATTATTTTGTGTGTATTTCCTGCATGTAAGTGTACCTGTGTGGTGGAATACCTGAAGAGGTCAGAAGAGTGTGTAAGTTTCCCCTGGAACTGCAGTTATGGATAGTTGTTAGCTCCCATGTATGTTCTGGGAATCAAATGAAAGTCCTATGCAAGAGCAGCCGGTGCTCTTAACTGCTGAGCCACTTCTCCAGACCCTTAATTTCTTTAAACTTTATCAATTTTTATAGAAGCTCTTGCAACTACTTAGAGCTTTTTAGGGCTCCACAACATCAAGAGTTTGTTCAGATGATTCTCTGTCACCCATAATAATAATGATCCCATTGATTATGTGAGTAGTGAAGCTCTTTGCTTTAGAAAGTGTCTTCCTTATTCTGTGTTAAACTTTTGATGATAAGAATTCATCTTGGTTATTCTCTCCCCAAAATATACCAAAGCAATCAATGTTGACAGGTTTGGAAATTAAGTTTCCTTTTGTAGGTGTTTTTAAAATTTCTGCATTATGTAACTGGAAGACACGTATGTTTAAATATTTTTATATTTTAAGAAAATATTTTGCTTCCATATTTTTAAAGAGTACCCAGGAATAGTGTTATTTTCTACCAAAATAACACTGAAAAAGATAATTGAGAGGAAAGTTTGCCTGTGAATCAACACTTTTATCTAATATCAAAAATATCTAAAAAGTAAATGTTCACTTTGTTATCTTTATAATCAAGTAAATACCTTTTCCACAAGGTTACATTTATTTATTCCATTTTATTATCTTTTGAATAGTGTAATATTAAGTCTCTATTGCAGTTTAGCTAAAGAAGCACCAAGCCTGTGATGGAGCTGTCAATCAGCATTTAGTCATACAGTATCTATTTCTATCCTTGTTCTTCTTAGCACAGAAGGGCTATTATAGTCTACATTACGGCATAACTACTTTGGATATAGATATCCTTGAGGGGCAGGATTTATTTTGAAAGAAGATACTCAACATAAAATGACACATCATTTAGACATTTTTCAAAAAAATACACATGCAGATATTTCAAATCAAAATGTAACAAAGGCTATTTTTATGCATTTAAGTTAATATTCAGTGTATTTTTTTTCCCTTTTTGCTCACCTTAACAGCACTGAAAAAGACCGAATGGAGTCATGTGCCCTTTAGAAATTAAAAATGTCTATTTAAAGCAGCTTTCCTTTGATTTTAATCCACACTTAATTCTCCTTATCACCTATGAGAATTTGCTTTTATAAAATATTTTACATGTAAAAATTAGCAAGGAAGAATAACTGAGATTCAAAAACATGACAGAGTAATGCATTTATAAACACCTGAGAAGTGAAACTTTTCCAGATGCCAGTAACGTACTTCCAAGTACACCAATATATATGGAGTTGGACTGAAAATTAACGAAACTGATTACAGACCACAAACATGTAAAGCAGTCCTACAGCTGGATACCACACTGCATGTGATTCCAGATGTGGTGATAAAAATGGATACAACCTTTTAAAGCATGAGTTTTGGATATGCTGTGCATGTGGCACTCATTAGCTAAGTAAATGGATGTTAATCTTCATGACAGTCAATTGCTGTGCTGCGTTTCGAGGAGTGATGATCAGCTGATGTGACCAGATCATCAAAAGGACGGTAGTTTAATTTACAGAAAGATCATTCTTTCTTTCTCTGCAGTTCCATGGATTCAAAATACACAAAAGTCTTTTCAAAGGGAATATTAGGAGAATTTAGTTTCCTTATTTCTCACAACCTTGGAGTAAATAGGCAAGGCCAAAAATATTTACATTTCAGAACATAAATTCACCATGACTAAATATAATTTATAATGTTCAGGGATGAATAATTACCTACATTTTCTTAACTAATTTTACTTCCATTGAATGGTTAATGATTGTCTCATAAGAAAAGTCTGTACTTTAAACCCATAGCATACATATAAAGTGCACAGTAAATAAAAGGGTAGAAGAGGTAACAGGTTTTTGCAAAGGAAAATCAGACACATTTCCAGTGCACCAACAAACATCACCTCTTAGAATAAAGTTAACATTTTTCCACATTTGCCTCAGTATTCACTGTACTGCCATGAAGTGTCTTTTTGCTTTTGGATACCTTGAGTTAATTATGAAAGGCCTGATAGAATACTAGATTAACCCAAGAAACTGAGAGTTTGACATGCTAGACATAATGCAGGAAGAGACAAGTCAAGCTTCTCACATAACTCTGCCAACACACATCAACTATTCGACAGCAACTTCTGTTTTTTAGGCAGTTTTAGCTGGAGACAACTATTGTGCCAATATTTCAATGTTTGCTCTTTGTGAGATGCTTCATTGTCCCCTGAGGGTTGCAGATATCAATAAGCCATATTTGTATTCTAATAATAACTGTTAGAAACTGTAGATGGTCTCTTCAGAGACTGAATCATCTCTCCTTTGGTTAAAAAAACCCAGAGTATCATGAGCACTTAATTGCTGAGCCCATGAAAACAAGTAAATCATCCCCTTCCAGAGTTTTTGTTGCTTGAGGTATAGGTTTAAGTCATTCAATTCAGTAATGAACTATTTAGTCTCCTGGAGTTTATAATATACACTTTTGTTGTCGGGGTTGAAAATTATTTCCACATACCTGATATGTTTGGTGGGCAAACTCATGTATAATATCCATATTAATAAGTATTATGGAAAACATTTTAAATGTAAACATATTGAAGTATAAATCTTTTACTTAATCTATTAATAAAAATCAATCCATAATTTCTATGGGTTTACCAGATATTGAAGGATAAAGTGTATCATAATTCACAACCAAGGAAAAAAGAAGGGTGAACACGTCTGGAGGTTTTCTCCTATAAATAAAAATGCAATAAATGGACTGTGGTGCACAGTATAGCAAGGGCTTAGGAGTGTTGAGGCAGAGGACTGACCCTCTGACATGAGGAACAGGAGAAGGCAGCATAAACATGCACACATAGTTTGTGCAGAAACATATTTCAGATAAAACACAGACAAAAATTGTATGCCCTTTCTTGTGCAATATTTCATTCTATACCTTGCTGAACAATTTTGGACCATTGACTTTCCTTCTTTAAGGCATAAATCTCTTGCTAGCCTTCTATAAAAAGTTACCTTTGGAAACGTAGTTCCACTGACCTTACTTGGAGATGCAAGTCTGAATACCTCCAAAATAAATAGGTTAACTAAATATAATTATACTGGATTATCTGAGAGGGGCTTGAGTTCTGAACTAGAGTAGCGATTATGGGGAAAAAAGAAGGCACAAATTCTAGTGACATAGACGGAGCAGGATATATGGACTTTTTGTCACTGCCTAAAAAGACATTTCCTTGGTCAGGTTTGTTCCTAGATATTTTATTCATTTATTTTAATTTTTTGAGGCTGTTGTGAATGGGAAAGTTTCCTTGTTATTGGTAAACAAAAGGCTACTGATCTTTCTAGGTTAATTTTGTATCCTGCCACTTTACTGAAACAGTTAATCATTTCTAGGAGTTTTCTGGTGGAGTTTTGGGCATCCCTTAGGTAAACTATCATATCATCTGCAAAAGGGGATAGCTTGACCTCCTCTTTTCCACTTAGTAATATTTTAATTTCCTTTTCTTGTCTTATTGCTCCAGCAACCAATTCAAATACTATATTGAAAAGGAGTGGGGATGGGAGGCAGCCTTGCCAGTTCCTGACTTTAAAGGGAATGCTTCTAATTTTTCCCTATTTAGAATAATGTTGGCTGTGGGTTTGTATTCTGTAGGGCTGGATTAGTGTACATCAATTCTTTTACTCTATTCATATCATAGAAAAACCTTTTCTTCTCCTTCAACTAATGCAGATAGTTTTTCTGGGTAAAGTAGTCTGAGCTGACATACATGGTCTTTTAGAACTTGGCATACATTGCTCCAGGGTCTTCTGAGTTAAAATTTCCACTGGGAAGTCAGCTGTTATTCTGATGGGTATTCCTTTACATATGATTCTAGTTTGTATATTTAGGTTTTAGATATAACCTAGTATAAGGATTTTATTTTCTGGTTCTGTCAAGTTGGTGCTGTGCTTGCTACCTGCATCTATATGGATATGACTTTCCTTAATCTGGAGAAGTATCCCTTTATGTCCCTGTTGAGGATCTGGTTTATGCTGCAGACCTGGGATCCCTCTCCTTCTATGCCTATAATTTGCAGATTTGATCTTTCCATGGTGTCTCAGAGTTTGGGCATCTTTCTCTCATTTTGTTGTTCTTCTTTGTTTTAGTTAATCTTTTATTTTATTTTGTTTTGATTTAGACATGGTCTTCCTGTAGCCCTAGCTAGCCTAGCCTGGAACTTGCTTTGTAGAATAAGCTGGCCTCAGTCTCACAGAGATCCACCTGCTTTTGCTTCCCAAGAGCTAGTGTTGCCACGATGTCCAGCCAGTGACTTTTGTTTATCTGTTATTTTTAACTTGTTGTATTCTTTATCCTCAAGTCCTGATATTGAATCTTCTTTTTTTCTTTTCTCAAGTTATTATTATTATTATTGTTATTATTATTACTATTATTATTTTATGGAGAGGTTTATTGTTTTGGGGAGAAGTTTACTGTTTGAGTCAGTTCTTTCTCCCAGTCCTTTCATTGTTGTTGTTCCCTCCAATTTGTATTTCTCCAAAATATGCATCTATATTGATGTCACACATAAACTATAATTATGATGTCTGAGAACAAACTGTATGTTAATTCCAAATCATATATAGGAATCCACATTTTCCCTTTTATTTTTCTCTTACTCTAAAATATGCAATATTTTATACATACCCTCCACCCTTATACCAAAATTACAAAGTCTGAAAATAACTGGTAGGTCAATTCTAGAATCCCATTAAGGGATTCACATTATAAAGCACAGTTGCTTTCTTTTTTTTTTAATTTTTATTTGTTTTTTATGTCTATGAATGTACTGTCTGCATGTAGGTTTGTGCACCCGTGTTGTGCAAAGCCATGGAGGTCAGAAGAGGGCATCGGATTCCCCTGGAACTGGAGTCAAAGACGGTTCTCAGCTGCCATGTGGGTGCTGGGGATTGAACCCGGGTCGTCTGCAAGAGCAGACAGCACTCTTAACCACTAGGCCATCTCTCCAGCCCCACAGTTGCTTTCTAATAAAAAGAAATATAAACTAACATTGTTCAGTTTGCCTTACAACTAAGGATTTGGTGCTAGCATCCACAAATGAGGGATACCATTTATTCATCATTTGTTTTTCTGGGACTGTGTTACTTCACTTAGCATAATGGCTTCTACTTCCATCCATTTATCTGCAAAGTTCATGATGTTGTCTTTCTTTATTGCTGTATAGAAATCCATTCTGTAGATGTACCACATTTTCTCTATCAACTCCTTGGTTGAGGGGCACTTGGGTTGTTTCCAGCTCTTCTCTATTATGAAGAGAGCTGCAGTAAGCATGGCTGTGCATGTATCACTGTAGTAGGATGCATCTTGAGGATGTATACCCAGGAGTGGTATGACTGGGTCAGGTGGTAGGCTCATTTTGAGTCTTTTTTCAAAAATATTTTTATTGTTATTAAACTTTTTCATACATCATGCATCATTTCTCTATCCAATTTAGAGTCATTTCCCTTTCCATGCCCCCCACCCCAACTGAGTTCATGCACTCTGCTATACATGTCTTACATCATTTTCTGATTCTAGAGTTTTTTTTCAAAGCAGAGGCTTATTGTTTGGGGGAAAACTTCACTGTTTCAGTTGGTTTTTTTTTAAGTTCTTTTGTTGTTCTCTCCAACTTGTATTGCATATATATATATATATATATATACATTATATATACTATATATATATTGGGCTTAGGCTAAAAGATATCATGTTTTCCTTAAGGAAGTGTTTGAAGGCTCCTCCTTGGCAAGCTCAAACAACCATAAATCCTGCCCTCCACTCCAAGCTGGGGTCTTTCCTTCCCATGGTCACCCAAAGGAGGTCCAGTAAGCAATGTGTCCTGTTTTGATCTTCCTGTACTGGCCTCCATGATACAGCCTGGGTAGTCTATGTTTTGAAGAGGCTGAAACTCCCAGTAGTTGCTCAGTCCACAAGCTGGATGCCTCAGCAGTCCCCATCTGGCACTGAAGGTTCGGAGGATTCTTGGAGAGAGATGAGTCTTCAGTCCATATTGGAGGGTTAAAAAGCTGTGTCTCATGTTTTTGAGGGATGGCAAAAGCAGTAGCAGCCACAGGGTAGATGCACTTGTCAGTGAGAATTGAAGACAGGCAAAACAACAGTGCTTTCTCTTTTTTGTCTTTTTACTATTATCTCAAGTTTTATATCTGAAGTACAATTTCTCAGACTTACTGATTATTTCTGGTCATACTTGGTTTTTGGATGCTTAAGGCCACACAGTTAGCCCAGATTAACCAAGGTTTTCACTTTCTCAAGGTCAGTTGAGGATCTGGTCCTTAGGGGTCACTTTTTTTTGGAGGGGGAAGGGGCTGGCTCCTTTCAGCTTTTCATTTACCAGTTCCATCCACTCGAGGACAAAGTCAGGTCTTACTAGACCAGGCTTCCCTTTTTGAAGCATGAGCAGACCTTCCTCTTCATAGACTGGACACTGGCTGAAATCCCATTAGTGGATCTCCAAGACTTCCCTGCATAGGAAGATTGGTGACTCATGTTTGCTGGACATTTCAAGAGATGCCCCCATGCATAGTCCCCTGGGACTTAGTTGACCTCTGAGGGCAAGGAACAAAGCTATCCCTTAGGTCTTCAGCCAAATTGGTATGGGCATTAAGTATGGCTGTTAAGCACCCAGAAAGGCTAAGTTACACCAGCCTGATATATTGGACCTATATTAATATCATATTTCTTGATTCACATTTTCCATTTTCAGTTTATACTATTCGAAAATAGGCACACATACCCTCCCCCCATATACCAAAAATCCAAAGTCTGAAAATAAATGGTACATTCATTCTAGAACTTGTCTAGGAATTCACAATATAAGAGCACAATTGTTTTCAGATCAGGTGGAATATAACATTAACATTGCTCAGTTTGCCTTACAACTAGGGACTTGGTGCTAGCATCCACAGATGAGGGATACCATTCTTTGTTTTTCTGGGACTGTGTTACTTCACTTAACAAAGTATCTTCTACTTCCACCCATTTACCTGCAAATTTAATGGTGTCATTTTTCTTTATCGCTGCATAGAACTCCATTGTGTAGATGTACCACATTTTCTCTATCCACTCGTAGGTTGAGGGACACTTGGGTTGGATCCAGCTCTTTGTTATTGTGAAGAGAGCTGCAATAAACATGACTGTGCATGTATCTCTGTGATAGGATGCATCTTGAGGGTGTATACCCAGGAGTGGTATGACTGGGTCTGGTGGTAAGCTCATTTTGAGTCTTTTTTAAAATATATTTTTATTGTTATTAAACTTTTTCATACATCATACATGAGTCTTGTTTACCCAGGAGCAGTATGGCTGGGTCAGGTGGTAGGCTTTCCCCCTGGGTTTATAATTGTTTTCTGAATTGTTCAATTCCATTTTAGTATTTCTATCTCTTTATTGAATTCAGTATTCAAATCCTAAAGTGTCTTTGCTATTTCATTTAACTGTATATTTGTGTTTTCTTGGATTTTATGCAGAAATATATTCTTTTTTAATTTTTTTATTTTTTATGTATATGAGTGTACTGTCTGCATGTAGGTTGGTGCACCCATGTTTGTCCTGCAGTGCCGAGGAGGTCAGAAGAGGGCGTCAGATTCCCCTGGAACTGGAGTTAAAGATGGTTCTTAGCTGCCATCTGGGTGCTGGGAATCGAACCCGGGTCCTCTGCAAGAGCAGTCAGTGCTCTTAATAGCTGAGCCATCTCTCCAGCCCCAGGAGTATATTCTTAAATTCTTTTAAGTTCATTGAGGGATTAGTTCATGTCCTCTTTAAACTCCTTGCATTCTTTAACTACAACTGATCTTTTAAAATTGTGTGTCCTGGCTTTTATTTAGTTAATTCTCACTGAAGAACATTTCTGTAGTACTTGTTGGTCTTAGGGGGCATATATTATCTTGGTCTTTCATATCGTTTGTGTTTCTGTGATCTGGCCATGAGGATTTCTCATGCTGGTCGTGTTCCTTTGATATGAGATTCTAGCCTGCATCTGTTGAGTGGAAGCTTACTTGCGTTTTTGCTGTTGCTCAAGTTTTATTGATTTTTAGATCAGGAAGGAAGCTTTAGTACACCAGTCTTTCAAATACTGTTTTAATTTTGTATTGGAGTGATGGTGATAATTCCAATTCAATGGCAACCAAAGCATGGGAATATGATTCCCAGCTTAGTTTGCTCACCCTGATAGACAAGGTGTACTACCCAAGCTGGGTTAGGGAGTGTGGAGAGACCAGATTTGGTGGGAGTCTAGGACACTGACCTGGTTGGGCTGATGCATTGCCTGGATAACCATAGATAGCTAAGCCTCCTTTTAACAGTTTTTAATGCTTTTTTTAAAATAATTCAATGTTTTTAAAAATACTTAATTTATATTTCATGCGTATGAGTGCATTGCAGCTTGTTTGTTTGTGTACCTATGTTATGCAATGCCCACAGACCTCAGAAGAAGGCTTTGAATCTCCTAGAACTGGAGTTGTAGATACCCTTGTTAGTTGCCATGTGGGTGCTGGGAATCAAACCCAGGTTCTCTGCAAGAACACCCAGTGCTCTTAACTACAGAGTCATCTCTCCAGCTTCTTAATGATTTTTTTATTAATAATTCATTTTAATTGAATTTTGTGCACTTCATGCACTATATTTTGATCATATGTAGATTATTTCCCTATCTATACCCTATTATAGCCACCCTGCCTGCCAGATTTCATGTACTTTGTCATGTACACATTAGGGCCTATTGAGTCAAGTTTGTGTCTCCAGATAACTTTTGGTGAATGCCATCTGTCCTCTGGAGCTGATTAACCTCTCTAATATCATATCCTTAAAAAAACTGATGATCACTGTCAGGGTTTTGGGTTTCACATTGAGATCTTTGATCCACCTGGAGTTGATTTTTGTACAGGGTGAGAGGTAGGGGTTTAATTTTGTTCCTCTCCAAATGATGATCCAGTTTTGCCAGCACCATTTGCTGAAGATGCTATCCTTCCTCTATTGAGGATTTTTTCCCCCTTTGTTAAATATGAGGTGGCTGAAACTGTATGAGCTCAAGTTTGGATCTTCAATTTTGTTCCAATGGTCAATGGGTCTGTTTTTTTGCCAGTACCCGGCTATCTCTATGACTATGGCCCTGTAATATATCTTGAAGTCTGGTAGAGAAATCCCCTGAGAAATGATATCTGAAATATTCAAAACATCAATAAAATCATTATTAAAATATATTTTTAAAAACTGATGATCCTCTCCTAGCAATTATTGGTTGCCAATAATTCCCTCATCTAAGGCTGGGGCTGCTTACTTCCCCAATTCCATGCTGGGATTTTGTCTGGTTTTAGTTTGCATGGGCCTTGGGCATGCAGTTGCTCTTGCTGTAAGCTCATATGAGTAAGTTTTCAGCCACCTCGAAAACTCAGTTTCCTTGTGTTCATCCACTAACTCTCGTTCTTAAAATATTTCTGGCCCTACTTCCACAATGGTCTCTGATCCTTGGTTGGCATTTTTTTAATGTTTATTGAACTTTGTGTATTTCATACAACATTTTTTAAATCTACTTTAGACCCATTCCCCTTCCATATCCCCTGCCTGGCCAGAGCTCCTGCATTTGTCTAAATAACTGATACACAGTTAGCACACAGTAAGAAATTATTTGGCCTAGGAATGTGGCAAAAGTAGGGTTTTTATCTTGGATCTATGATGTCTTTAGCCACGTATGTATGTTTGGCTGTGCTTACAGTACCATACATGATTTCCTCCCATTTAGAAGGCCTTGGTCCAATTACACAGCTGTTAATCACCCCTCAGGATAAAAGTAAAACTACTTCAATAGTAGAGGTAATTTTCTGCACCTCTCATTTTTGCAATTCATAGAACTTACAGATGAATGGGCTCAACGATTCATTTTATTTCCCTTGGGAGTTGGCATACTATCTTCTGATTCTATGGGAGTTAGTATTCTAGGAGGGGGCTTCCATATCAGTTCCAGCTAGATTCTTCCAAGTCCTGTGTCCTAAGTATCCTGTCTTCAGCAATGGTGTCTTACCTTGAAGTTCCAGGAGACAAACAAGGGCTGTGGCAATACCTTGTGTCATTTTGGGAATCTATTGGATACCTCCACTGACAACTTGAGAAGTTTACCCTGCCTAGTGCCATGTTTTTGTTATATTACACACATACGCACACACACACACACACACACACACACTAATTTATTACATTGGCTTACAGGAGAGAGTCTGAATAATCCAACAATGGCTTCATCACAGTGGAGAAGCTGAGAATCTGGTAGTTGCTCACTGAAGAGGCTGGATGTCTCAGCTTTCCTAATCTGTTACAGTGAGCCTGGAGGATTCCTGGAGAGTGGCCGTTCTTCAGTAAATCTTGGAGTCCAAAAAATTGGTTCTGTTATAAGTAAATGATAAATGAATGCCACAGCAACAAGATAGATAAGATTGCCATTGAGGGTAGGCAAGCAGGCACAAAGTAAGCTTCCTTCTGTCATGCTCTTTTATGTTTGCTGCCACGAGATGTTTCTACCCGCATTTACAGCACATATTCTTATTTCAAATAATCTGATCAAGAAAATCCCTTGCATTGTAATGAATTCCAGTTCCAGTCAAATTGAAAATCAAGAAGTGCTCTCACAAGTTCTCCCCGTACTCAACTTGACAAACAATTGCATCTTCTTATGTCATGTTTAATTTCCAAATGAAAAATATAAGGTCATAATTCCACCTAATATGATATAACTATTCCATGTAAACCTCAAATACATTATATATTCTAGGATAGTTGGTAAGGTTCCTTGGGGGATGCATAGTTTTCCCTGTCTCATAACCTAAATATGGTGTTATAGTCTTACATCACTTAGCCACTTAACACTTAGCTCAATTCTATGGTTTTTTAAAAATAAATAAACCATAAATATCTGCTTTATATAGGTGTATATATGCCCAAAGGATCTTCTCAACAAAATAAGACAGAAAGCCTCATGTCCATTACAATCCTCGCCTCTACAGCTGATTACATGGCTTTAACTGATATTTATAAGTCTCTTCCATTACTACCCATTCTATATTTCTTCTTTTCTTTTTTTTCATATATATTCTGTACAAGATTATCAAATCTAGACCCGTGTAGACCCCCATCCCCCCACCCCAACAGAGCTCATACATTCTGCCAAACATGCTTTTCATCTCTTTCTCAGTCTTTCTTGATATTCTCCATGTGGAAGTTCACTGTTTTGAGCAGAAGTTCACTGTTTCAGTCAGTTCTTTGATGCAATCCTTTCTGTTATTGTTGTTGTTTCCAATATGCATCACTCCCAACTGCTTGGACAAAAGCTCAAGGGGCCATGCACAAGAAATACTTACAACTAGGTAATTGGCACTAGCATCCACAGATGAGGGATACCATTCATCATTTGTTTTTCTGGGACTGATTCGGGCCATTAACTACGGTGTACTCAGGCAGTGAGTGTCGTCTAGCTTCGCAGGCCATTTAACCTACAAGAGCTTTCTCAGATAACAATCGCCTTTCTTTTACTGCCCATGTCGCAAGACTAGAGAGATCTAATTGTGTCAAGATTTATTCAGCCTACAAACATTTTCTCTATCCACTTCTTCATGACTAAGTCTGAGGAGGGCAATTTTTGGACTGGTAGTCCATAGCTACACTTGATTATTTAGTGAAGTAAGAGCTGGAGAAATAACCCTGGTAAACAAAGTTTAATAGCCATGGAATAATACGAAATCTAAGCGCAGTGAGAAAGTGAGTCTAGATGCAGATACATGCATACAGTGAGGTAGTGCCTTGACTGGCGGGCTATCGTGTGGCAAGTGTGCATCTCTCCAAAGTATTTGCCAAGGGTTCTCCACGGGCTGCTGCTACAAAGTCAAAGCCGGCTAGTGAGCCAGTTTTACATTCTGACACAAAAGCACTAGGTTTTGGGAAAATTTGCCCCATTTCCCCTTAATAACACCAGGTGAATCATTGACGACATGCCCACTTGCTATAGGTGTTTCTCAGGGCCCCTTCTGTAATTCCTTCAATTGGTGAAGTCTCCTGTTCAGTTTTCTTTGGCTCATCTATCTGAGTTCCTTATCGTCTTCTCTTCCTACCTGTTTTCCTTTTTTTTTTGAGTCACGTCTATATAGATTCTGGAAATCAAATGCTTTGTCAGATGTATTAATGCTTTGTCAGATGTGTCCCTGGCGGAGATTTCCTCCAACCGTGTGGGATTTTCTCTTCACTTCCATTTGTATTGGTTTTCTTTGGGAATGTACATGAAAGCTTTCTCGAAGCTTAATGAGTTGTCCCGAGTTGGTGAGATTGTGAGCCTTAATAACTTCTCCTGGACAGATGCTGTCCGTGATTTTGAGGAAGCTCATTTTCCTATTGGCTGGAACTGATGTCTTGTAGTAGTGACTGCCAACAATTCTGCGCTTCTAAAGGGTCGCCTACGGAGTGTGGTGTTCATACGGTATGGACTTCTTACATACCATGCTGGAGTTTGACTTTTGGAACAAGGGGAGAAGAGATAGGCCCTTTCCGCTTTAATCTTCACTCTGCCACAAACGTGGTGGTTCAGTTTTGCCAACACCGTTTACTGAAGATGTTGTTTTCCTCCATTGTGTCTCCTTTGCCCGCTTGTCAAATATGAGGTGGCTGTTATTGTATGTGCTCAGATTTGTTTCTTCGGTTTTGTTCCATTGGGGAACAGGTCTGTTTTTTGTGCCATGACAAGACCCACCCTGAGGGTTTTCACTATGATAAACAACATGCCTTGGTAGTAAGTATGACAGAGTCTGAAATAAGAGATACCCCCACCCCACCTCCGATGTTTGTGTACTTATCACTTCAGGGTTGCTGTTTGGGGCTATTGTGACGCGAATTGGTCTTCTGTAAATCTCTCCTAGAGTGAAATTCTACACGTGGACTTTATGTTTCTCCACCAAGCCTGTGGAAGAAACTCTTGGGGATTATTGAATTGGGAATTTTGGAGATTTCAACACTCCAGTACAAGAGTTAGTAGCCAAAGAAAATAGACATATATTTTTTTTAACATTTTATTTTTAATTGAAACTTTTGTATATTCATGGACATCATTTTCCAATCTTTACAAAGAAGTGAGCTCAGTATAATTTTCCAAAATCACCATGAAACGAGGGGCAATACGTGTTGCCATTCTTCTTGATTGTCTTCTTCAACAGACTACTTTCTATTTAATGGGTTTGAAAAATTTTATTGGGTGTAGAGGATCACTTGTGGCTGGATGTTTGGTTAGGTTTAATTCCCGTAGGTAGTTTTATTGTTTTGCTGAGGCGATTGTAAAGTGGGGAGGGGTCCTCGGTTGAACTTTCTTTCTCTCAGTTTCTTGTTGTATGGTGTAAAAAAGGCACTGTATTTTTTATGTTCATATGTAGGCATCTTTTGCTATTTCCTGCCTAACATTGCTTGTATATGCGCTTGTTAACCACTGTTTCTAAGGCCATTCTTTTTGCTTGAGGAGTTTCAGCAATCCTTTGAGTAGAACCAATCATATCATTGACAAGATAAGGGATAGCTTGATGACTTTCCCCTTTTCAATTAGTACTTGAATACCTTATAATTTAAGCAGTTTTCCAGGCCTGTAATTGCATCACTAAACAGGCTGAATCTCAATACAAACTAATAAGTTTTGAAGATGGAAATGTTGGGACAGGGGGCGAGCGCTGTGCCAAGTATCATGTACCCCTCTTTACAGGGAATGTTTCTGTCAAATCTCTTTCCCTTAGGGTATGATAGCGGCTTGTGGGGGTTCCCCCTGTCTACTATGTGGTGAATACTCATTGACGAATGATGATCCTCGATTCTTGACCACGTGCCCTCTAAGGAACATAAGCTGAGAGACAATAGAAGGCGAATGCTGGAGATCCGCCTAGAGAGGCTTTCTCTCAGTGTCAATAATATGATGCTGGTGGTGGTTATTCTTGTCCACTTTCATGTCCCACTACACAGCTTGATAATCACCGTTTAATTGATTTTCATATGTTGAACCATCCCATCATCTCTGGTATGAAATCCAACTTGGTCATGAAAGATGATCTAGAATTGTCGAGTCTGTATGACACCACTATATCAGTAAATCCAACAACTCGCTTTAGAAATTTTGGCATCTGTGTTCAAAGAGGGAGATGGGTCTATAATAATTACACTCACAATTTTTACAAGGTTGTAACTCTTTACGCTAGGTTCTTCTGGAGATAGAGTGGGAGATGCTGGCCTACCAAAATTAGAAGGAAATTTTTGAAGAGAAAATCCCCGTCTGTTTGCTAAATACACCGCTCTGCGAAAACAAAATTAGTGCAATAATGAGTATGTAGGTCTTGATTTTTTGAAATGTTTTTATAGAATTCTGCCATGAAACCTTCTGGACCTGGGCTTTTGTAGATTGGGAGGTTTTTATTACATCTTGCCAGGTTTCTTTGTAAATTATTGGTCTTGTTAAAGCTTGGACTCCTTCTTGGGTTGTAGGCTTCGGTGATCTAACCAAGCATCAGAAGTATTCATACCAATCTGTTACGTGTTTCTTGTCCAGGTTTCAAAAACGTCTGTAGAGGGTATCACTGGTTTTTGAAGTTTCACTTTTGTGGTTAATCCATAGTAGAGTTATTACAATGGGATCTTTTCCTTGCGAGTCGCTTAGATGGGGAATATTAATCTGTTCCCTTGCACATAGCAATGGGGAGATGTATCAGGCACTTGGGAGTTGTTATCAGATTCCTTCTTCTCGTCTAAATGGAGTAGAGGAGGTGTTAGAACTCGATTTAATCTCACCTTTCAAAAAGAAACCAACTTTTTGGAGAATAAATGGATTATTTTTTTGTAATTTGATTTATTTAGAATTTTCTATTGATCATTGTTTTCTGCTACTTATTGTTTGTTATCTCATCGTACTATCTGTTGCATTTATAAAGTTATACGTACTACTTGTTCTTTTTGCCTTCGTCGGATGTACTTTTAGGTGGCAATGTTAGATCATTCACTTGTGCCTTTCTGTTTTTCTAATGTATGCACCCACGGCTATAAACCCCCGCTTGTGAAGGCTGCTTCTTAAGGGTATTGCCCATGAGCCTTTTGTTTGGTTTGTAATTGTCATTTTCGTTTAGTTCTAAGAATGGTTTTATTTCTTTCTTTTAATCTCCTTCTCTTGACACCATGTCTATTAATTTCATATCGAGTGGTGTTGTTTAGGTCCTCCCATACTTGTTTTATCCGTACGGCAGTACCGGATAGCTTGTTCTGGTGTTGATGTTGAGCTTATTTGCACTGTGGTCTGATAAGACAACGTCATGTGAGAGATTATTATATCACAGAAACACTCATTTTCTAAGTTGTAGAAGTTCTTCATGTGTATCCCGATGTATTGTGCTCGACTTCTTGGAGGAATGTTAAACTCGGCCTAGTTGCTCTGGATATAAGAAAGTGTACTTTCTTCTGGTATTTGGTTGAGAGTACAGTCTCGTGGTAGAGTCTATCGGAGCGTCCAGTTTGGTGTATAATAATATCAGTTCAGATGTCTCATTGTTTTTACCTCCTTGCGTTGACCTTTCCAAAAGGACCAGGCTTGGGTTGTTGATCCCCTCACACAGTGAGTGTCTGGGGTTGGTGCTTGAGAGCTTGTGAAGTCACCTGGAGAATTGCTCTTTATAAGTATTGGTGCCATCCTAAGCGTTGTGCATATTATAAAAATCGAATAATTGTGAATACCTCTTGCTTTGGAAGTATGATCTCTGTTGATAAAATGAATGTAATCGGCGCTTTCGCTTCGGGTGTTGTACACTTCCTCTAATCCTAGATCTCAGGAACGGCCAGAGGTCCAGTGCGCAGAATTTTGTGTGTTGCGATTGTCCAGCCTAGTCTAGGTGCAGAGTGGAGTCCCTAGTACAGCTGCGGGCTATCAGGGATATGGAGCCACCAGTGTCAAGGACACCAAGAACGAAAAAAAAAAAGCCGTAACGGCCTTCTTTGTCTCTTCTGGATTTCTTTTAACTTTGAAGTCTTATCTTGCAATGCCTTATATTTGTACTGCTTCTGGATCTCTCCATTGTTAACTTGGAAGTCTATTTGTCTGGGTTTAAAGATAGCAACAACCTGCCTTTCTTATTTTGTGCCTTACCCTCCATTCACAAGCCCTGCCTTGGCAAAATTTTTTTCACCCTTTCACATTAAGGTGGTGACTATCCTTGAAAGTAAGCAAGTTTCTTGTACGACCACATGCATATTGATCGGGTTCTGTCTAATTCCGAGAGAGTCCACAACTTACGAAATAGAACTGTCATGGTTGAGAGACACTTTTGAGTCAATTGAATAATTTAAGGGTTAAACTGATAGGTTTGAGTTAGTAGGGCTGTCTTTTCGCTCTTATCAGACGTCCATTGGCTTCGCAGTTGACACGAAAGTCAAAGTTCCCTTATTGCTTATGTCTGCCAGTTCAAGCTTTATATGGATCAATTACTCTTCTCTCAAAAGGTGCCCGGGGATGGATTTGCCAGGACTATTCTCTGTCCGTGTGATTTCTTCAAGCTGGAGTATTCTCTGAACTGCTGAGCATGTCTTCGAGTGTATATTTGTCTTTTTATAAAGTTGTTTTTATAGGGAAAGAGTTTTTCCTCCTCCTTACTACACACGCAACTATTTGCTAGCGGTATAAACGTAGCTCTGGCTTGGCAATACACTAACGGTTTCAATTTAAACACTGGTTAATCCTCTGTGCTCCAACCCACCATTCCTTACTTGTCACTTCATAGTTGCCTAAAATTCAGTTGTCACATTCTCGATAGGTTCTCCTTATATAGGTGTCACTTCGGGTGTTTTTCTCTTGGGTGTTTTAAAAGGATTATGTACTTGGTTTTGGGGTGTCTATTGCAGATGTAAGAACCATCGATTGGTCGTTTTTCTGTAATCTAGTTCCATTTGGAGTTCATGTGGCTTCTTGTAATTGTATTGGTTTTTTTTTTTTTAGTTTGGGGAAATTTTTACCTATCAATAATTAGAGTTGAAATGGAATGATCAATACCATGCTCTCTCCTGTGGTGGATTCTTCACCTTCACTAACTATTACTGATGAATTGGAAGTTTAAAATCTTTTTCAAGAGTTCAATCCCAAGTTCCTGGTTTCATTATTGCGACGTGTATTTTTTAAGATTTCTTGATAAAAGTCAATACTTGAGGTTTTATCTAGTTATTCACTGTTATCTTCCGGGAGGACGTGGCGTTGTTAATTGAGTAGACAATGCTGAAAGGTGAGCTCCCATCCACAGATTGCTGGTTGGGAATGGCCAACAGTTGGTTTAGTGCCTTGCCCTGTGGCTGCCGAAGGCCCTGGTCTCCAAGTTTCCCAGCTACCTAGACAAACCAAATTTCAAGAAACCACTTTCACCTAAAGACACCAGAGTGAGCCTTTACCCTTTTCTGCTTGGAGTTTTTCTAGAATAGTCCTTTTTTGTAGTGAAGGTGCAGGCATGAATATCCTGGAGGGCTCAGAAATCTTCAGGATCGTTATCACCAGACTAATTGCCAGACCAAGTCATCCGGTAAAATGCAGACCTCTGGGAGCTAGCTTGAACCAGTGCTAGCAGCATGAGTGCCCCAGGGTTTCAACCACATGCCCAGTTCTTCTGGATTAGAATTGACAAGCCAGACAGGGAAGCCTGGTGCTTGCTTCCTTTAAATGCTTTCACAAGTATTTCTCTCACCCCCAATGCCAAGAAATAATAATTATTCAACCTCGACAGAAAGTGAAGCAGCCCTTGTGATAACAACTCCATTTTTCCCCAGGAGTTCCTGTTGTTAGTGCTTTTCCTTTCCAGTACAAATTTGTTAAAAATATAGATTCCTATAATTTAAATGAATGGATTTTGGTTAATGGTTGTTATTCATTTATATAAATTTTGGTTTCTTGTTAATTTTTTTAAGGAAATATATATAATTCTGAAAATATTGTTTAATATATAATTCTAAGATGTTTGCAGAATTGAATATAAAGATATTAGAGAGAAAGGTATGCGAGGGAGAGACCCCAAGAGCATTACAAATGAGTGTTATAATATTATTCTGTTAGTAGACCCCTAAAGGGAGAAGGAGGGATTGGTGGATGAGAAAGAAAGACATTTGCCCCAGCCTCTAATTGGTCTTCCTTTGATATAACATTAAGATATAAACAGATATATTCATAATGTCTGGGGTAAAAACTGGTGCAAGGGCAAGAGAATTTAAGATCAGACTTCAATATGGATATAGGATAAGTATTATTTTTTAAATAGGTATTTTTTTCACATCTTTGGTCTTGCCTGTGTTGCATTAGTGGTTTTTGGGAGGTATATTTTCGGACCTTTTGAACAGATTATTAGGTATTATGTTTGTGTTTTGGGTTTGGAAAATATCTTTTTTTTTTATCTCATTTAATACCTCAGGTGTCCGGGTTTGAGGTCCCTCCCTTTTCCTTCCTGGTTTTCAACCACACATTAAAACCTGCCTATTTATGATCCAATATTTATTTGGTGTACTTTTTTACTTCTTTTTTACATACATTTTGCCTTCATGTTTGGATTTTACTGCTTTTTATTTTGCATCAATCTTCACTTTATGTGCTACCTTTACTTTGTTTCCCATTCTATTTTTATTTGGTGGGTGGGTGCCCTGCTTCCCGTCAGCTTCTTGCTCATCCTTTCTTTGGTTCGCCCGCATAGAGGCCAGGTGGGAGACACTCCAGGTTAGATTCACGATATGTTCCTTACAGTGCATAGGTTAAATGTCGCCTTCTGAATGCTTTTTCCTGAGAACTGACATAATTGGCCTGTTTTATTAAAGTGGTGGTGCTTATGGAGTACAGGAACTTTCCAGCTTGCCATCCATTTTTCCAGAAAAGGGGAGGCTGGACTGGTGCAGTTTCCCAAGACTGTTTGTCCACACGTGCTTCCTCTTAGTTAACCGTATCCAGGCTACTGTTTCATGCCCTGGTACTTACAAGGGTAGTTTCCTGTTCCCACTTGTTGGTCAGAGCACCCGTTGGCTGTGTCCCCCTTCCAGCCCGGTTGTACCATCCTCACGCACCCCGTTCGTGTACTGCATGTGCCTGGTGTGCTGTAAGCTTTTGTGGTGGGACAGCCTCCATTACTGGCTTTGGCTGTTGGCCAAGTTACAGAACCTCTCACAGTGCATACTGTACATATGCATTGTGCACCTACCTACTTGCAGGCTGGAGAAGGCTTCAGGTTAAGAGCAACTGGCTGCTTTTTGCAGGAGGACCCTGGTTTTGAATTCCCAGCACCGCCATCAAAGAGATAACAACCATTCTACTCCGTTTCCAGAGTATCCAACAACCCCTCTTTTTTTTGGCCTCTTCAGGCATTGCACAACATGGGTCCAACTTCGCAAGCATTAACACCAATACAATCATAGATAACTTAAAAACAACTACAAAGTGAAAAAATTTTGTTTAAAAGCTTATTTCAGGGGCTGGAGAAGATGGGTCAGCAGTTAGAGCACTGACACTACTATTACTGCTCTTAGCCAGAGGACCCAGGTTCAGTGTTTCCCAGCACCCACAAGGGTGGGTACCACCCTGTAGTTTGTTTTCAGGGGATCTGATAACCTCTCTTACTTACCTCCTGTGGGGCATTGCAATAGATGGGCCGCACCTTATTATACATGCAGCATATACCTTCTTAAGAAATAAAAAGTACAGAAAATAAAGAATGGCTTATTCAATGGGACTGTGTTGGAGGATGGTTCAGAGGACCCGAGTTCAATTTCCCTGCTACCATACAGCTAACCACATCATGAGCTGCCACTTCCAGGGAGAATTCCCTACTTTCTCTTTCTGACCTGACCTCCTCAGAGCAATTTTGCCACATGTGGGTAGGCTTGCTACATGGCAGGCCCAATAAGAACTACAGTCCCCATTGAATATAATAGGAAAAATAATAAATCATAGAAAAAAATTAAAGAATGTTATTTTTAATCATGTAATATTTATTTTGGTGTTCCTTGCCCATCCCTGGTTGCTTTCTTGTTTATAACAAGCATCCTTGGCGGCCCCATTAGAGAAACATGTCCATTCTAGAAAACACTCCGTTTTCCCTTTTTTAATAAAAAGGAGGTTTCAGTGCTAGGTGCACCAACTAGGCCTTGCAGTGCCCTCAGAGGTNGCCTACTTCACTCAGCATCGATGTCTCTAGCTCCAGCCATTTTCCTAGCAAAGCTCGCTGATATCATTTTTCTTTATGCTGCATAGAACTGCATTAGTGTAGATTGTGACCTACATTTTCATATATCCACTCGTCTCAGTTTGAGGGCATTTGGGTTGGTTCCCGGTACTTGTCTATTGTGAAGAGAGCTGAAAATAAAACTGGCCATGTGCTGTATCTCTGCAGTGGGGTGTGAGTCTGTGAGAGTACATGCTAGAGTGGTATGACGGGTCTTGTGTGGCAAGTTCATTCAAAGTCTCCAAGGGTTCTCCACGCTTGCTTCATAGTGGCTGTAGCCAGTTTACATTCCCACACAAAGCACAGTGTTTTGATTTGCATTCCTTCCTGTAATGGTGATGATTGAACATTTTTAGGTGTTTCTCAGCCATCTTCTAATTCCTTCAATTGTGAAGTCTCTGTTCAGTTTCTTTGCTCCATCTATTGAGTGGGTCTTTGTTTCTTCTTCTTCTATTTTTTTTTTTTTTTTTGAGTCGTTTCTATATTCTGGAATCAATGCTTTGTCAGATGTTCTGTGGTGAGAAGGGGGGGGGGGGGGGGGGAGGCGTTCTTTAGCCTGGTACCTGTGCTTCAGGAGGTCTTGGGAGATCTCCCATATTTCTTCCACTATAAATGAGTACCTCAGTAAATCTCTGCTCTTTTCCCAAAGAAGTGGCCCATAGCTTCAGTCCTGAAAGATCTGGGCCATTTGTCATCCTACCTGGATTAGGTCGTTACAGTTTCCCATCGACCTCAGTCACAGGACACCAATCATGTGTAACATCAAGAAATGCTCTAAAAGATCACCTACACTCCAGATATAAACTTCCTTATCTCCATTGAGGAAAAAAGTCCACTCCCAACCCCAGTAGTCTGGATCAATCACACCTCTGAATGCTGTTATTTTCCTTAGCCAATTGATTTAAAGGCATCTGAAGCTCAATGTGCCCAGGGGGAAGTTTTAGCTTCCAGTTCAATGGAATGTTTTGTTGTTGTTGTTGTTGTTGTTGTTTGTTTTTTGTTTGTTTGTTTGTTTCTGTGTGTGTGTGTCTATGGAACCAAAACTTCTAGGTCTGCAGTGTAGAACATTATGGGAACAGGAAACAAAAAGTTACCTGGTGGGTCACTAAGTAGGGGTGATAGTGAGTGGAACTAATCTTTTACCCCTTGATTCCTGAATCCATGTATCCTGGTAATAGGAGAAAGAGTACCATGTATTAGATGTCCATTCAAAGCATATACTGCCTTCTGGAGGACCCTGTCCCAGTCTTCCAGGTTACTGTAACATATCAAGCTTGTTGCCTCAAAATGGTAAGGAACATGTTAAGACCAGTGAATTCCATGACCAGGGGCTCATGGCTGCAATTATTTTCCTGTAAAGTAAGTTCAGTGGTCAGAAGTTTTGTGTATGGAATAACATGACAGTGAATAAGGCATTTTGTATATCCTTACATGGTAGTTTTGGCAGAGAATTAAGTGCAGAATAGGCATATAATAACCAAAGTATATGTCTATTCTGATAAAGACAAAGCACTATCCTGTCCATGATGGAAGTAGTCTAATGTAGTCAACCTGCAATCAAGACATGGGTGATTTGCCATTTCTAATCATGTCAAAATGGGGACTTGATATTGGCCCTTGCTATTGGGGAAGATTTGGCACTCAGCAGCAACTGTAGCCAGGTCAGCCGTGTTGAGTGGGAATCCAAGTTGTTTAGCCCATGTCAAGCCTCCATCTCTGCCACCATTTCACACTTTGTTCATGGGCCCATTTTTGCAATGACTGGGATAACTGGAGAAAGAGGCTAAATATCCATACTGTGTTTCATCTAGTGTACTTGATTATTGAACTCATCCTCTGCTGAGTATTTGTATGTGACAAATATCTTCATGTCCTTTGTCTGCTTGCAGAGATCTGTCCACACCCTCTCTCCCAAATGACTTTCTCACCAATTTTCCAGACATGTTCCTTTCGGTCTCTGACCATCCAGCCAAACTATTGGCTAGAGTCCATGAATCAGTATGTAATTTCACATTTGGCCATTTTTTTATCTTCCAAGAAAAATGTACATCCATGTGCACTGTCTAAAGTTCTGTCTACTGTGAATATTTCCCTTCATTAGCATCATTTGGGATTGTCTCAGAGAGGAGCTGTAATGCTGCAGCTATCCACTTCTGGGTGGTCCCTGCATATCTTGCAGTAGCATTAATAAACCAGGCCCTAGTCTTCTTTTTCTCAGTCAATCATGGGGCATGCCCCCATGAAGTCATAAGAACGTGCTTGAGAGCAGAAGGCATTGTAACAGGCATTTCTGTAACTTCTTCATGCATCTCATTTGTGCCCCCAGGCCCTCCTTGAACCCAATCACATATGTACCATCTTCATTTGACAATGGATTATTTCTGTGCACATTCTACTTTATGGCTTGGTGGGTCAGATAATATTCAGCTCATGATGGGCAGCTTAGGTATCATGGTAACTTAGTGACCCATTATCAAACATTGCGTTTCCACTAAGGCCCAATAGCAGGCTAAGAGCTGTCCCTCAAAGGGAGAATAGCTGTCTGCAGATGAAGGTAGAGGCTTCTTCCCAAATCCCAAGGGCCTCTGCTATGATTCACCTATAGGGCCTGGAAGAGACTCTAAATGATGTCTGTGTCTGCCACTGACACCTCAAATACCATTGGGTTTTCTGGCTCATATGGACCAAGTGTAGAGAAGCCTGCATAGGAGCCTGAGCCTGTTGTAGAGCCCTTTCATGGTGCAGGCTTCACTCAAATCTAGCTGCTTTCTGACTCACTTTGTAAATGGGTCAGAGCAACAGATCCAGGTGAGGAGTATGCTGACTTCAGAATCCAAAGCACCTTGTGCTTCTATCTTAGTGGTGGGAAGTCACAAGTGCAGCAAGTTATCCTTTATCTTGGAGGGAATGTCTCTGCATGTCCAACACCACTAGACCCCTAGAAATTTCACTGAGGTAGAAGGCCCTTGAAGTTTTACTGGATTAGTTTCCCATTCTCTCATTGTCATATGTGATATTTCTTGGTTTGCCATATGACCACTGCTCTGAAAATGACTTTTCATAATATTTGGATTATGGGAGGTTATAATCTCTGGATACTTTGCAATTTCTCTTTGTTTTTGATTTTCAGTAGTCAATGCACTTTGGAGTGTGGTTTTCTTTGAATTTATCCATCTTGAGTTTGATATTTGTTCCTTTGTGCCTCAGTTTAGAAAATTCATCTTCCACAGAATCGGTGAACATTTGTTCTCTTTTTCTTCTCTGACACAAATATTTACGCATTGGGCAACCTACCATAACCCATATTGATTTTAAGTGTGATTTCTGTATTTTACATTCTTCATTTTGTACTTCTAGTTGGATATTTTCTCCTTAGAAAATTTTTGTTTACTTCTGGACTTTGCACTTTCTTTGGGGCTATGACATGTCTAATGTCTCTGATGCTAAGCTTCTTAATCTTACAGCTGTGTATTGGCAATCCATGCTAAACACTGTGTTCCTCTTAAGTGGTTACCCTTTGCTCCAGAATTGTATGAATCCTCCTGGGGATACGATTTCTATTCACCTAAGATACAGGGGTGAAAAGACCAGATCAAAGAATTGATTCCAGCCAAGGATAGCATGGTGAGCCAATGAGGTTTAGGGTTACATACAACAGCAAGAGTGAAGGGTTCCTTATAGGAGCATGTGTGACTCAAAGACAAATGCACCACAGAAGTTTCAGCCCAACATCAGTGCAGTTCACTGTACGACTTCCAGGCAGCTATACCAAATAGGTTCCTCTTTCTCAGCAATTGTTTACTGTCCATATGACCTCAAAGAAGGGCCTCTTGAGTCCTGTAACATTCTCATGAGCTTTTAACTTTCTTGTGAGCTTTATGAGACTCTCTTCTTCCCTCCAATAAGGAGTGTTTCACTCCTGAGGAAAGAGGAAATAATTACACAAAAAGCACATCTTGGTTCCTTAATTTTTATTTTTATTTTTTTCAATGTATAATTTTATTGAAATTTGTGCATTTCATACAATATATCTTAATCGTATTTGGACCCCCCATCCCCCATTAATAGCCCCCATGGCACCCCCCATGTAAAATAAATCCAATAAAAACCTAGCATAGAATTGGGAAGTAGGCAGGAGGTCCCAAATTTAGCAGAAGAACTATTATCTGATTATTGCTGGGCTAGGGAGAGTTGATCTATAAGGAAGTGACTCTAGATACTTAGATGCTGTATTAGTCACTTTTCTGTTGCTGTGATAAAGCACCATGACCAAGGAACTTATAAAAGGAAGAGTTTACTTGAGCTTACGATTGGCGCTTCCAGGGAATTCGAGTCCATTGTGGCGGGAGGCGTGGCGGCTGGATCTGGAGCAGCAAACTGACGGTTACATCTCTCAAAGAGCACAGGAAGCAGAGAGAGAGTGTGCGCAACTGTAGACCACGAGGCTTGTTAAAACTCACTAAGCCTGCCCCCAACAATGCACTTCCTCTAGCATGGCCACACCCTCCAAGACCTCCAAAAACAGCACCACCAACTGGAGACAAAGGTCTGAATACCTAGAGCCTATGGGGGACACTCATTCAAACCACCACAGATGCTAAGACTGCAGTGGATGAAATCACACTGAGGGACATCTGGGTACACAAACTTGATAGGAGCCATAATTTTTAACTATTTTACCAACTCTCCATTATCCTGAAAAAGATCTTATGAGTATACACTTTTGTATCATATATCTATAGAGAGATATAAAGATATAGATAGATGATAGATATATAGATAGATAGATGATAGATAGATAGATAGATAGATAGATAGATAGATAATTTTGGAGGTATAATTAGTTGATGCAAAATAATTTATCATTTTCTAACTAAAAGGTCAGCGTATAATATCTATAACTTAGATATATTCACTCATACAATAAAAACACCAAAATTATATAACTAGAAGAAATACAGTGATATTGTGAGTAGAGGGGTGGAGGAATTAAGAGAGTTAAAATTATATTAAACTGGATTAGTTCTTTAATAATAGGAAATAGAATTATAAGAAAATCTGTATTTGTCCACATGAGGTTATTGGAAGTAACTGATTGGCACAGGTATTTGAGTCAGGTTAATCAATGAAACTAGAGAATTAATATGAGGATGATCAAGATAATCCCAAAAAGGAGATGACTATTCATATGGCCAAAGTTAGATGTGTAAGCAAATTTATATTTGCTTAATAGCTTCTATTGTTCTAAAAAGTAAACAATAATTTCACTATTTCAAAACATCATGTCTATGAAAGTATGAGGTATAAATTACTATATACCAGTTAGACTCAAAATCAGAGGCTTTTCTAATCTTTTCAATGATTACTCAAATTTGGCACTTTCTCTAATTTTCATTTCTGTTCTGACCTGAATGTAAGATTGACAGATCAAACTTAATTGCATCCAACTTAATTGTTTCTTGATTTATGACTCATTATTTGAGTGTAATAAGTCAAAATGTTAGAAGGGGGCTTGGGGTTCTGGTAAGTGAAACGTTGAACACAAACCTCTTAGCTGGTATGCTGACTTAGAGGGTGGGAATTTGCATATTTAGAAATGCATGGAAGTTTAGCACTAATCTTTTGTAAGTATGTTGACTTCACTGTTCATCCTAATGAAGCAAACACTGTTGATCCCAGGAGGTGATCAGAGGTGAAGCTGTGAGTGCTAGTTCAGAATATGCTAGATCAACTTCCTCCAGTGTCTCTTTGTAAGAACCTAAGAAGCTTTCTAAACCCATTGTCAGTTCCTATTTTCGTGTGCCTATCTATCTTCAGGATTTAGAATAAAGCAAAACTATTTATATTTATATAATTAATAAAAATATAACTGAATTTTGACTAAACCAAAAAAACTAAGGGCAATTAATTAATGTACCTGGTTTCTACAAGCAGAATAGAAATCAGTTACTATTCACATCTGATGTGTCTGAATTGCCAGATTGGAGACATATGTTTAAAAATTAGAATAATTATTAAAAATGATTCTTGATGAGGAAATATGTAACATGAGGAAGTATGTATGCCTACATCTGTATATGTAGATAGATAGATGATACATAGATAGATAGATAGATATCATGGTGATAAGGAATTAAACTGTATATATGTGTGTATATAAATTATACACATGCATATATATATATATATATAATATCACTCTATATACTACTAAGAACTGCTTGGCTGAGTTATAGTTGCCTTATTTGAGACAAAGAGATGTTAATACAAAGCACAAAAATTTTATTTGTTTGAGACTAAATTGAACTTAGCTGTCTTTTGAAATGAAAGTGCTAAACTGTACATTAAAAGAGTAGTAAATTCTGGCTGTTTCCTTTCATGGGCTGACAGTTTGTTCTGGAGTAACCTTTCGATCCTACTAATGAAGCACAAGCAATTAGATATATAGGTATTTAAGCAGCACTAATAGTTATGGTAGGTTACTTTGGCATAGACACATATGTTTGGATGATATGTTAATCCATGAATTACATTTTTACCCCCTGATACAAGCTACTCAAAAAAAAAAAAAAAAAAAAAAATATATGACAGGGTCTTACTGTGGCTTTTATAACATCTCCTAACCTGTAGAGGATGTAGGCTTGTGGCATCAGCCATGGGAATCCAATGTCAAACAGCTCCAGAGGAGAGAGGACGTTTTACTTCTCATCCCCTGTGCCCCTTTTCTAAGCTCAGGGAACAATCTGCAGAAGAGGGGGGCGTGATAGAATGTAAAGGCGGCGATTGGGGTTGAATGGTAGAATACAGCAAGGTAGTCTGGACACTCATTTGACAACTTGATTGAACAAAACAACCTGTCACCCCCCACTGAAGGTGGGACTGTGGGGTTTGGGCACAACAGTCTGTAGATTGGTTTTGCACGAAGGATGCTTATACTCATGGATTATCAATATATAGCTAAAAATGAAAAAAAAAAAAAAACGAAAGAATGCAGGACAGTTATGGCAGAATACATGATCTGGGGGGGGTGGGGTGGGGGGGAAGGGAAAGGGAAATATCACTAACTGAATTGGAAAATGATGTAGAATCACAAACCATCAATAAAAAAAATAAAAAAAACATTAAAAAAAGAAAAAAAGGTAGTAAATACATACAGACACCTTCTCAAGCAACAAAATAGTTCAATGTATATTAGTAAAAATAGTGCAAATACTAACTAAAGAAACATACCCAAATATTATTTTTTTTGTATGAACCTTTAAATATTTTCAAGGTGTATGTGTGTGCTTGTGTGTGTGCAGTGTGTGTGTATGTATGTGTGTGTGGTGGTGTTTTCATGTAAACAGATGAGAAGAATGTGGACATTACTTTCATGGTTAAATAGTTTGCAAATGTACTAATTTCAGCCAGCTTTCCCTAGATGATATCTCTTAATTGATGATGATATGTTTAAGATATATTTTATTCTTCTTATGCTATTGTATGTTTTTATATGTTTGGTTGTGGGTTGTGCACACTAGTTCAGACCCGTACAGCCAGAATTGGGTACTGACTGAGTCTGCTGGAGTTTGGAGTCACAGGTGGTTGTGGGGTAAGTTGATTAAAGTGCTGGGAACAGAATCGAACCTCTGTAAGAGCAGTATAAGCTCTTAACACAATGAGCTATCTCTCTAGCCCCTGATGAGATATTTTATTGCTTTGTTATTAGTGGTTTATGATGTTTTTCCATTTTTTTATTTTTATTACGTATTTTTTTTTCATTTTTAAATGAAAAATAATAATTTATGAGTACAAGCATCCTTCATATAAAAACCAATTGCCACAGTTTTGCCCAAACCCACACAGCCCATGGGTCCCACCATCCCGCTGGGGGGCTTGTATGTTCAATCAAGTTGATCAGTGTCCAGACTATATCTGTAGTTTCACCCATTCACCCCAATCGCAGCCCTTACATTCTATATCTCACGGCACCCCTCTTCTGCAGATTTTCCTTAGGCTTAGAAAAGTGGCGCAGGTGGATGAGAAGCAAAACAGTCTACTTTTCGTTGCAGCTGTTGTCTTGGACTCTGGTCAATTCTGGTGTTTGCTTTCATGGGCTGACAGTTTTGTCAGGAATAACCTTTCGATCCTACTAAATGAAGCACAAGCAATTAGATAATAGGTATTTAAATAGTACTAATTGTTATGGTAGGTTACTTTGGTATAGACACATATTTGGATGAATGTTAATCACTGAATTATGTTTTTTCTGTAAAATATGACAGGGCTTACTGTGGCTTATAAATATCCTAACACTAGAGGAGGTAAGCTTGTGGCATCAGCCTTGGGTTATTCCCCAAGAAAGAGGCTAATAGCCCATTAGATTTGGGATAGACAAGCACTATGGCTGCCAATGTTCAACTGCTCTGTTTTTGTGTCAGTACCAAGCTGTTTTTATGACTAAGCCCTGTAGTAGAGTTTGGATGTCTGGTAGAGTGAGGCACCCTGTATGCTCTTTTCACTCAGGGTTGCGTTGGCTCATTTGGGTCTTTTGTTGTTTCAAATGAANCTTAAATACCTATATATCTAATTGCTTGTGCTTCATTAGTAGGATCGAAAGGTTACTCCTGAACAAACTGTCAGCCCATGAAAGGAAACAGCCAGAATTGACCAGAATCCAAGTCAACAGCTCCAGAGAGAGAGGACAGTTTTACTTCTCATCCACCTGTGCCCCTTTTCTAAGCCTAGGGAACAATCTGCGGAAGAGGGGGCGTGCTAGAATGTAAAGGCTGCGATTGGGGTGAACGGTGAAACTACAGCGATGTAGTCTGGACACTCATTTGATCAACTTGATTGAACAAACAACCTGTCACCCCCCACTGAATGGTGGGACTGTGGGGGTTTGGGCACAACAGTCTGTAGATTGGTTTTGCCCAAAGGATGCTTATACTCATGGATTATCACTTATAGCTAAAAAATGAACAAAAAAAAAACCTGAAAGATGCAGGACAGTTATGGCAGAATACATGATCTGGGATGGGGTGGGGTGGGGGGGAAGGGAAAGGGAAATATGCCTAATCTGAATTGGAAAATGATGTACGAAATGCACAAACCATCAATAAAAATTAAATTAAAAAAAACATTAAAAAAAAGAAAAAAAACAGTAGTAAATACATACAGACACCTTCTCAAGCAACAAAATAGTTCAATGTAATATTAGTAAAAATAGTGCAAATACTAACTAAAGAAACATACCCAAATATTTATTATTTTTTGTATGAACCTTTAAATATTTTCAAGGTGTATGTGTGTGCTTGTGTGTGTGCATGTGTGTGTGTATGTATGTGTGTGTGTGTGTTTTACATGTAATCAGATGAGAAGAATGTGGACATTACTTTCATGGTTAAATAGTTTGCAAATGTACTAATTTCAGCCAGCTTTCCCTAGATGATATCTCTTAATTGATGATGATATGTTTAAGATTATATTTATTCTTCTTAGCTATATGTATGTGTATGTTATATGTGTTTGGGTCTGTGCACACTAGTTCAGTACCCGTAGAGGCCAGAATTGGGTACTGACTGATCTGCTGGAGTTGGAGTCACAGGTGGTTGTGGGTAATTTGATGTAAGTGCTGGGAACAGAATCTAATCCTCTGTAAGAGCAGTATAAGCTCTTAAACAATGAGCTATCTCTCTAGCCCCTGATGAGAATATTTTATTGCTATTGTTATTAGTGTTTATGAATGTTTTCCATTTTTTTATTTTTTATTACTTTATTTTTTTTTCATTTTTTAAATGAAAAATTAATAATTTATGAGTACAAGCATCCTTCATATAAAACCAATTTGCAAGCAGTTGTGCCCAAACCCACACAGCCCATGGGTCCCACCATCCAGCTGGGGGGGCTTGTATGTTCAATCAAGTTGATCAGTGTCCAGACTATATTGCTGTAGTTTCACCATTCACCCCAATCGCAGCCCTTACATTCTATCATGCCCCCTCTTCTGCAGATTGTGCCCTAGGCTTAGAAAAGTGGCGCAGGTGGATGAGAAGCAAAACAGTCTACTTTCTTTGCAGCTGTTGTCTTGGACTCTGGTCAATTCTGGCTGTTTGCTTTCATGGGCTGACAGTTTGTCCAGGAATAACCTTTCGATCCTACTAATGAAGCACAAGCAATTAGATATATAGGTATTTAAATAGTACTAATTGTTATGGTAGGTTACTTTGGTATAGACACATATTTGGATGATATGTTAATCCATGAATTATGTTTTTTTCTGTAAAATATGACAGGGTCTTACTGTGGCTTATAAAATCTCCTAACCACTAGAGGAGGTAAGCTTGTGGCATCAGCCTTGGGTTATTCCTCCAAGGAAAGAGCTAATAGCCCATTAGATTTGGGATATACAGGCATATGGCTGCCAATGTTCAACTGCTCTGTTTTTGTGTCAGTACCAAGCTGTTTTTATGACTATAGCCCTGTAGTATAGTTTGATGTCTGGTAGAGTGATGCACCCTGTATTGCTCTTTTCACTCAGGGTTGCTTTGGCTATTTGGGGTCTTTTGTTTTTCCAAATGAAATTGAGGATTATTTTCTAAGCCTGTGAAGAAGCTCTTGGGGATTTTGATTGGGATTGCATTAAATCTGTACACGAGTTTGGGTAGGATGGACATTTTTACTATATTTATTTTCCCAATCCATGAGCAAGGGAGGTTTATCCATCTTCTGATGTCTTCCTCAATTTCCTTCTTCAGGGGTTTAAAAATTTTTTTGTAGAGATCCTTGGTGTCTTTGGTTAGGTTCAATCCTAGGTATTTTATTGTTTTTGAGGCTATTGTGAGTGGGAAGGTCTCCTTGTAGTCCTTCTTCAGTTGCTTGTTGGTGTAAAGAAAGGTTACTGATTTTTCTAGATTCATTTTGTATCCTGCCACTTTACTGAAGCTCTTAATCATTTCTAGGAGTTTTCTGGTGGAGTTCTTAGCATCCCTTAGGTAGACAATCATATCATCAGCAAAAAGGGATAGCTTGATTTCCTCTTTTCCAATTAGAACTCCTTTAATTTCCTTTTCTTGCCTTATTGCCCTAGCAAGGGTTTGTTCAAGATTTAGGGAAAGGAGTGTGACAGGGGGCAGCCTTTGCCGAGTTGCTAACTTTTAAGGGGAATGCTTCTTGTCCATTTCCCATTTAGGAATGATATTGGCTTTGGGGTTTTCCGTTATGGGCTTTATTTTACCATTTGAGGCAATGAATCCTCCAGTCCAATTCCCTCTAGGAACCTTAAACATGAAGGAATGCTGTTTATTTTGTCAAGCGCTTTCTCTGCATCATTGAGATTATGATGGTGTTATTTGTCTTTCAGTCCATTTATAGTTTGATGAATTTATTTGATTTTCATATGTTGAAACCATCCCTGCATCTCTGGTATGAACATCCAACTGTTCATGATAGTATGATCTTCTTGAATTTTTTGGGCTGTATGCGGATTTTTGCCAGTATCCTATTTAGAATTTTGATATTGTGTTTTTCATTTGGAGTGGGTCTATATTTTCTCCTGTTTGATTGTATCTTCTCCTGTTTTGGTTATGGCGTGATGCTGGGCTTTATATACGGGATTATGCTCGGAAAGGAAATTCCTACGTTTGTATCCTTCTACAAAAAACTTGAGTAGTAATGGTTGTACGTCCTTTTGAAATATTTATAATGAATTCTGCTTGTGAAAACCATTTGGGGCCTGTGCATTTTTTGGTTGGAGGAGGGGATACTATTCCATTTTTCAATTTCTTCAGTTATATGGTCTTATTTGGGCTGTCGATTCTTCTTGGTTGCTTGTGGTTCCCAGGGATTTCAGACTTATTCATCATTTTTTCGGTTCAAGTTTCAAAAACTCGTAGGTATAGGTCTTTAATGATTCGTATGATTTGTCTGGACTGCTTTTTCATTTGTCTGTTGTGACTATTTCCCCTTCCTTCACCAGACTATTGATTTGGAGTTGTTCCTTCTTTACTTTGGTTAACTGGGCTAGAGGTCTATTCTTGTTTATTCTCTAAAAAGAACCAACTTTGGATTTCACTGATTTTTTTGTCATGGTTTTCTTTGTTTTATTTCATTGATCTCTGCTCTGTATTTCTCTTATTTCTTCTTGGTCTTTGCATCTAGAGTTCATTTGCTGTTGTCATTCAAAGTGTTTTTAGTCTGTAGTGATTAGGTTAATTATCTTGTCCCTCTGGTTATTTTTAATTCACTTAAAAAAAGAAATAAACTTACCTCTTAGTGACTGCTTATTTAGTGTTCCCACAGGTTTTTGCTGTTTTGTCTAGTCTTGTTGTTATCATCTTGTCATTCAGTTCAGGAAGTTATTATTTCTTTTCTTTATTTCTTTCCTTGATCCGCATTCATTTATCAGGAGAGTTTTTTTTAAGTATTATTTCATGTGTTTGGTTTAGTTGTTAGGCTTTATTCCCATGGTGTTTGATAATGATTTTTATTGCATCGTGGTTCTGGTTTCTGATAGAATGCATGGAGAGATTATTTACACTCATTTTAATATTTGTTGGAGTTTTTTCCTTTTGTCCTGCTGATTCTGTCCAAAGGGGCTGCATTAGTGGGGTATTGGAATTCCCCCCTACTATTACTTGTGATTGGGGTTTTCTGTGGCCTTGAGATCTGAAGGGAATTATTTGTTTTTATAAGTTGGGTTCACTGGCGTTTGGTGCATATTATTCAAATTGTGAAAACTTTCACTTGTACTCGATGATGTACCTTCTTAATGAATGTAATGGCCTCCTTGTCTCTTTTGATTTATTTTGCTTTTTTGAAGGTCTCATTGTGTCTGTATTTAGAATAACACACACTGCTTGTATTTGTTCTACCATTTGCTTGGAAAACTCCTTTCCTTCCATCCCTTCATTTAAATTGGTGCCTATCCTTGAAATGAGGTGGGTTTCTTGGGTAGACAGGCATATAGATTGGGTTTGTGGTTCCCTAAATCCCATTTCCCAGCTATATGCCTCTTTTGAATTGAGTTAGGCCAGTATAGCCCCATTAATAATTTAAGGTTTTGTTCATTGAAAAGATAGGGCGTTTTGCTTCGTTCCTTTCACTTTCTTATCGTTTGATCCACCTTTCTAGGCCTCTGATTTTACTGTTATATTAGTTATGTTTTTAAACTCGTTTCTTTCCTAGGTGTCTGAGGATTGTTGCTCCTTTTTCTGCCTTCGAATTGCTTCAAGTATTTTATGATAGATTTTTTTCTTGTTTTCCCCTATAATGCTTTCTATTCTTTTTCATGGAAGATTTTTCTCTCTTCTCAAACTAAATATGATTTCTGCTGTGGGCTTATTAAAGTTAGTCTGGGTTTGGCATCTAATAGTTGGTAACCACGCGAATGCTTTATTACCATGTTTTCTTTGCTTTCATTGGGTTTTGAGGGCAAAAAAGAAAGTCAGTTCTTAAACTTCTGATGGGTTTTCCTTTGTTATGTGGACTTGTTTTTCTTTTGGGCCTTCAGAATTTTGTTCTTGTTTTGGCGCATTAGCCTGTTAACTTATGAATTATGGCATGGGGAGTTTCTTTTCTTGATCTGTCTAATTTGGAAGTTCACCCTAATTGCTTTTATCTATTTCTAAGTGTTTGTTCTATTTTTACAGTTGTCTGGGGAAATTTCCTTCTATTTTGTTGAAGTCGGTCAATAACTCATTATCCTTTGAGATTTCTTCTCCTTCCACCTATTCCTTCATGGATGCATAGGAGGTTTTTGTGTATCTTTTCATAGCATTCCTACATTTCCTGGTTGTTCCACTTTGTGAGTTTTTTAACATTTTTTTCATTATTTTTACTTTGAGCTTTTGGAGTTGCTTGTGATTATCTTCCAAGATTCTGATATTGCCTTACTTGCCCTCCATTATATTTCGCGTGCTTTTTCCTTTCCTTTCTTCTTGGACTTGAATGGTGTTTCTATTTCCTTTTTGTTTCATCTCGGTGTTTTCTTTAGTATTTCCAATTCCTTTTTGTAGCTTCTCAACACTTCTTTCTTGGTGCTCCTTTACTTTGCTTGATTTGGCTCCTTTTTCAAGTGTTTCTACTTCCTTTTCAGGTTACTGTTGTTTTTTTCTCCCTCTAGTTCTTTCTGGATCGTTTGTCAATCTGTTCCTTTAGTTTTCCGAACGTTTGTCATGTTTCTCTCTAGGTCCTTTGAGTTTTTCATTCTATTCTTAGTTCTCTGAATCTTTCTTTATTTTCTTTAATTTCTCTGCATACGTGTTGCAATTTATTCCCTAAGATATCTGGTCCTTGGGCCATCTCAAGGGGAGTATCCCATTGTTGCTATCTTCTACAGGTTTTGGCGAGAGCCTGGTGGCGGGATTATCCTGTTTGGCATTTTCTATGTTGGTCCCTTTTGTCTTGTCCCTGGCATTGGGTGGTGTTTTCCTTTTGTGTTCAAAATCACAAATGTCTTTTCAACTGTATGATAGGTGAATTGTTATTTTGCTTGCCTCTTCGATGTGCTTGTTTTTTTTTCCTTTCTCCTTGTTTATGGAGTATTGACTTGTCTAGTTTCAGTCTTTATTTTTGTCTTTATATATTGGAATATTGGATGCCTAAAGTCCACTCCTTCTCTTTTCCTGTTCTTAAGTTTCTCCAAAAAAAAGTAATTTGGATTCTCTCTCAACTAAATTTCCCATTGGTGGGGGTTGGGGTGGTGGGGGGGGATATTGTGCCTGGCCTAGCCGCATGCACCTGGTCTACCTGCCTGAGTGACTCCCAGGTGCCTGTGCCTCAAAGAGGGCCATGCCCAACACAACTTTATTTTATTTTTCTGCTTTTCCACAGCACAGAAAACTTGAACTTTTATTTCTTTTCTTTTGAAAATAACGGAGGGCTCTGACCATCAAAAAATGGATGATGTTGCCAGGTGATCCAACGCCCCCCAAAAGGTAAGGCTCCTGCCTCCAAACTGGGATATCTTCGCAGGAAGAAGAGCGATAAGGCCCTGCTGTTGAAGACCTGATATAAACATGGGAAACAGATCGTATGGAGGGGACCGCACTTGCAAAGTATTACCAGAGGTCTTGTGGAAATGCCAGAGAGTATTACCACAAGGCCCACTAAACCAATTAAAAGCAAATATAGGGCCCTCTTTGAGTCAAGCAACTCCTTCGTCCAGCATCAGCACACCTTTTCCCCACCTGCCTGGAAATATTAGTGCTCCCAGTGGACGCCAGCCATTAATGTCCCCCCTCCCCCCCCCCCCGTAGTATCCACAATCTAATTGGGGTATAGCTTTCTTCCTTGGAGGAAGGGAATAACCCCATGGCTGATTTTGCCACAAGGCTTTACACTTCTAACTTGGTTAGGGAGATGTTATAAACCAACAGGGAAGACCCTGTCATAACGAACAGAAGGAAAAGAATAAAAATTGTATTCATGGATGACACATACAATCCAAAACATCTCTGGTATACTACCAAAGCGTAACCTACCATACACACTTAGTATTGTTTAAAAATTAACCCTATATATCTAATTGCCTTGTTCTTCATTAGAGGAGCTGGAAAAGGCTATATATTATACCGTTTAAATACTATATCTCTACTTGCATTGTGCTTCACTTACGTAGGATCGAAGGTTATCTGCCTGGACAAGCTGTCAGCATGAAAGAAAACAGCCAGAGTTGACTTAGAGGCCCAAAGACAAACACAGGGCTCCAAGAAACGAAAGTCACTTGTTTTTGCTTTCATCCACCTGTGCCCTCTTTTCCCTAACAGGCTTAGGGAACAATCTGAGCGGAAGGGCACTGTCGCAGGTGTGTAGGCAGGAATGGGTTGGAAAGAAAGGGCAGGAGAATTGGGTGAATTTGGTGCAAAACTAGGAACAATATAGGACTGGATACTCATTTTGATCAACTTTGAATTGAAACATACAAAGGCCCCCCTGCGATTGTGGGGACCCCATGAGGGCTTTTGAGTTGGGCACACAACTGGCTTGCAAATTGTCTTTGTATTGAAGGATGCTTGTACTCACAAAATTATACATGTTAAAAAATGGAAAACAAACCCAAAACAACAAAACAAAAAAAAAACAAGGAGACAAGGTCCATGAAAAGTTCACCCCAGAATGCACATATCTGGGATGGGTCGGGGTGGGGTTAGGGGGGAAAGGGGAAAAAGGGTTTTTTTTTTTTTTGTCAATATGGGCTGCCTGAATGGATTGAAAATGGATGTTATGAAAATACAACAAAGATCAATTAAAACAAAAAAGGAAAAAAAAAAACAAACAAATGAAATCCTTCTCCACTCCAGAGATGGTTATGGTTCTAGCAAATGGAGCATAGTATTCATTAGAATTGTACATATCAATACTTCTTAAAAAACAAAAAAACTATGATGGCAATTCACCATCTGGTGGGCAATGACGTTAAATAATAGCACAGGGGAGGCAGAAGCAGGCAGATCTGTGAAAATTCAGGGCCAGCATGGTGTACATAAAGAGTTTCAGGCCATCCAGGGATACATAATAAGACCCTATCTCAAAAAGACCAAACAAAAAAAAAAAACAACCCTATAATTTTATCCATTTGGCACTGATAGTATATTGTATGGTATCTGTGCAATTAGAAACTCCACAAAACCAAATTCTCCTGCAGCTAAGAATGCTTCCCTGGGCTTAGTGAGAAGGTTCTCAATTAACCTTCTCACTGTCTTTTAACTAGACACAGAAAGCTCTTTAGGCACCAGCAATGGAGTTTCATAGTAAAGCTTCCCAGAAGCAAACCAGAAACTCTAAGAAGATGGTAGAATTTTCCAAACATTGGGGGTGTTTGCTTATACACAGCATAAAATTGTGTAATTGTGTCAGTGACTCCTTAAAAAGCTAACAACCTACCCAGGCAACAAATTCCAGGCTGAAAGTCATGGAGTTCCTGACAAAAGCTGAAGTTCAATTGCATTGCATTTCTTCACTCAAGAAATTATCAGATTAATTTGTGTGGATCTTTTTAAAATTTTATTTATTTATTTATTTATTTATTTATTTATTTATTTATTTTATTTTCTGGTCTTTTCCAGATGGGGTCTCTTTGTAGCCCCAGCTGTCTTGGAGCTCACTCTGTAGCTAGGCTGGCCTTCAATTCACAAAGATCCACCTGCTTCTGCCTCCTGAGTGCTAGGATTAAAGGTGTGCGCCACCACGCCCGGCTATTTTTTATATGTATGAATGCACTGTCTGCATGGAGGTTTGTGCACCCGTGTCCTGCAATGCCGCGAAGGTCAGAAGAGAGTGTCGGATTCCCCTGGAACTGGAGTTCCCCTGGTATTGGAGTTACAGATATTCTCAGCAGCCATGTGGGTGCTGGGGATCGAACCAGGGTCCTCTGCAAAAGCAGTTGGAGCTCTTAACCACTAGGTCATCTCTCCAGCCCTGTGTGGATCTTCTTGTGGGGGGATCCTGTTCAAATTATTTACAAAGATAATGGATAGGACTTCCTCCCTTTGTAATTCTTATGCATTTCACTTTTACTTCTCAGGCCCACCAGGAATGGAACTACCTGGAAGGAGTACTTCTCAAAGCTACTTTAGAGCTAGCTCAATCTGAATCTGAATGAGGATCACTTAGAAGCCTGGGTCTGGGAGATCTCCATAAACTCAGTCTCTTTCTCTCTCTTTCTCTCTCTCTCTCTGTCTCTCTCTCTCACTCTCCTTTTCACTTTCCTTTCTTTTAAACAGATTTCCAAGTCAATGCTATGTGATTTTCATTTATCTCTAAATCCCCATTTCTTGTCAAGTCTGCTCTGAGGAAAAACATGGGCTAGAAGAAGATAACTCAGCAGCACTAATATTTTCTGAAGGTTAGAGTCCCTGAAGTAGTCATATTAGTAAGAAACCAGATAATGCTTCACCTTTATTTAAAAGAATGAGAGAGAATGAAAAAGAGACAGAGACAGACTGAGATGGAGAGAGACAAAGGCAGAGAGAAAGGTCAGATTACAGCAGCACTTTGCTAAGGGAGCTTTTGCATTATATTGCAAAATATCTAATATCCTGCTGTCTCCTCCTCAGTTGTTGGTATATAGAGAAACCAATCTCCTTCCCAGAGGGAAGTACTCAGCTAGTTTCAGTTTCTCAACCTTCTTTCTTGCATGGGTCAGATTGCAGCATATGTTATTATGATTTTAACTTTTAGTTAAGGTTGAACAAACAAAAATTATTGCTATATGTAGGATATAAAATCAAAGTTTACTGGGGCAAGTAAAAACAACCTAGATCTTAATATAAAATTTCATATATAGTTGACATAATACATACCCCATGCTCCAATCAAACTTTTTCTCTCTCATTCAGTCTGTATCTGACATCTGAAAATTGATACAACTATTTTAGAAAAAAATAGCTGCTTGCTTTTGACTTCTAGGATTTGTTCAATTTTCAAGAGTCTTTTATGTTCTATTCTAAGATACTTGCTTATGTATAATATTGTAGTAATGAAAGGATATATTGTTGAAGTTTGTATTGACATTGTAGTTATTTAACAGTGTTATGAAGTTTAAATTGTAGAGAGTATCCAGTTGTGCAGGTAGGGAAAACTAAACTGTACTGTAACACTACATTTCAGTTCGAAATGTGTATATCAGAAATAAAATGCAAAAGGTGTATATAAAATATTTCATCAGAGGATAATTTTTATATCTATCAGCAAAGGATGTCAAATCATAAAAAATTAAAAAAAGAAAATACATAGCTAACTGTACCTTATGCTATGCACTTCAAATTGTAAAAAACAAGTAATCAATAATCACACTATTACACTTAAGAAATGAATAATGCTTGTGTAATGTTTTGGGACAAGCTTTAGTCAGAAGAATAAACCTTTGGTTGTTTCTCCAATAAGCACAGCAATCTTCCTTGCTCTGTGTGCCTGCCAATGCCTTTCTTTTGGATACATGCCATGTAAATCTGAAGTAATCAGTTAGACTTGTCATTGCTGTTACCTTGTAACTTTAGAGAAATGATAAGATATACGACATTATTTTCCATACTATTAAATCCAAAAGATATTAGTAATGTGTTTCATAAAAAACCCTTCTTTAGCTGGATCAAATACAGTAAACAAAAATCAAAGGCATGCAGAAATATGTAGTTAAAAATTATGTTGCATTTCATTGAAATGTTAGCTGAATAATATTGCTTTGGCACATATGTTATATTCATGTCAATATGTTTCATATGCTAAAAAGAACTCTGCAAGAGAGCCTAGGCTTCCTTGTTTACCAAAGAACTAAACAGCTGTGTACGTTCATGGACGAGAAGAGGAACTGAATTAAGAAAGTTTCAGAACCAACAGATTATTCAATGACAAGCATACATGAATGTTGTGGTTAGCAATATCTTTTGAATTGTTTTAAATGAGGAAAAGGAGCCATTTGCCATTTAGTTGGACCCAATATTAGAAGGATTTTTTCCTTTCTAAGGCCATGCTAAGTTTCTTCCAGTTTGAATTTTCCTTGGAGTCCATTTTGGCAGTAGGATAAGCATAAAATAATATTACACATAATATTCACATATACCTACAAAGTTTTGAAATGAATATTAATGCATAGGAAGAAACTTAAGGGAGAGTATTAGGTCAATTGCTAGACTTACAACTATATGAATAGCTTCACCAATAGAGGGAAAGCCAACTCCAACTGTTACAGGATATTAAAATAGCCTGTTAATTCCTTGAGAAAAACTAAAGCCTTCTGAATAGTTTATATTCAAATATGGAGGTAATGTCATTAATTTGTCATTGCTATACTTTTCTAATTTTAATTTTAAAAACTAAAATTTACCTTTCTTGTGGCAAATTAATTTTTGCTATATTCCTCAGCATCAGGAACTTCAGTGTAACAGCAGGAAGCTTGGCCATTTTCATCCAGGGAAGTCTCAAATTTTTCTCCATCAAATTGGTCTGTGTGACTACTGTAGTTTTTGAATCCCATAACAACACATCAAATATTTCATGCATTTCAATATGTTTCACTACAAATATTTCTTGTTATAAATCACTTAATTGGCTTTTTGTAATATAACTGCTTTATTTTATGAAAATTTTACACATTTATATAAAGTATTTTAATGACATTTGTCCCATTTCCCACCTCCATCTCCTCTTGGACACTCCCAGGTCTCCTGCCAAACTTCTATTTCTATGAACAATATTCATTTGTACTTAAACATTGCAAAGATAAAGCCATTTGCCTTGTAGATCATATTGATTTTTCACATTTCAAGTAAATTCTTGCAATATGTAGATGAAATAAAATTTGTATTATAGTCACATCATAATGTCAACTTGACTGGACTAAGGAACAAATAAGAGAAAAAGGGTCTTCTGATTGGACCACCTCAACCCGGATGGCCTAACCCAAATGTGGGCGTTACCTTCTGCCAGCAGGCAGTATTTAAGGCCACAGGAGAGGGAGCTGGTCCCTTTTCTCCTGCCGCTTGCCTCTCTCATATGGTGAGTATGTCTTGCTGCTGTGATCAACCTTTCGGATCCCAGCATGTACTGAGACCGGCAGATCTCCTGGAATCCATTCAGGCCTTCAGCACTAAATTGGGACTACCGAGACATCCAGCCTTGCGAACTGAGCAGTTCTCTGGATTCTTGGCCTTTCTAGTGTGGTGCAGCTACTGTTGGACTCCTTGAATTCTGTCACGTGAGCAAATCAATAAATTGTATATAGTTATATATTCATCCTGTTGCTTCTGTTTCTTTAGAGAACCCTGACTAATACAGATTTTGGTACCAGGAGTGGTTCTAGAGAAACAGAATTGAAAGGATGAATTTCTTTAGTGGGCTTGGTAGCCTCTGGAGCCAGCTCTCCAACCCAATGAAGCCTAGAGTTACTGAAGGCTCTCCTGGTGGCATGAAGAGGAATGATAATCCTTGGTGCAGACTATTTGAACTAATTATGAAGATAGATCCATTTGACTCACCTAACTCACCTCTTGTGAGAAGCAAGGAATTTAGNAAAATTAGCGACTCTATATATAAACCGTTTAGAGAAGAAGAAATTGCGGAAAAAATAAGGAAAATTAATGATTTTGCTTTGTTGCTCCTAGCATGTCTTGGATGAACTTGATAGAGGGAAAATAAGGAGCTCAGTGATAAAAATGACCAAGCTCCAGTTTCGGAAACAACAGTGTAAAGGTTTCCAAGTGTGCTCTGGAAGAAATCTTTCTCTCCAGCAGCCAAAAGCTAAAGTGCAGAAAATCAAGCTGGAGCCCTTATTATACGTTTGACTGATTTACAACACAAATTTAATTCCCAGCACCAGAAGAGGCACGCAAGCAATTAAAGTGAGAGCCACTAGTGGGGAAAGGGAGGAGATGTGTGGGAGAACCATTATAGATGAGGATTTGAAACCCCTCAGATTCTGAGGGATTTTTCTTTTATCTGAGGACATAAATCTCCCCCCCCTCAGCAGAGAATCCCACTGACCCTGCAGCATCCCACCTTCCCTTGCCCGAGGAAACAATCCCCCCTCCCAGTGGGCTAATGTCCCTCAGGGCCAACAATTGTTGCCTCTAGACCTATAACCAATTGAAGTCTAAGCAAGCCCTCAAGGTGAGATTAGAAAGTGTGGTCCACGAGGAGGTGCACTACACCACAAAGATTTATGCAGATTGCAGATTCATTTCCGCAGAAGCAGAAGCCTAAGGAAATATGTGTGGGAATGGATTTTAAGGGTGTGGGATTAATGGTAGAAGGAATGTATAAAATTGGATCATACTGAGTTTATCGATATGAGCCCACTGAGTTGAGATTCTAGGTTTAACATGGAAGCTCAAGCAGTTTAAAAAAAGGTGTTAAAAGTTTATTGAATGGTTGGCGGTGGCTGATGTATTTATTTAAAAACATGGCCTACTAACAGTATGGAGTGTGAGATGCCTGATATTCCTTGGCTTCGTAGTATGATGAAGGGATTGTGTAGGGTCAGGCAGATGGGGCCTGCCCAGTGGATTCAAAAGTGTAAAACACCACATTCTCCACCATATGAGGACCCAGAGAACCATGCCATTCACATGATTTATAAGAGAAGTTACTGAGAGAGACACCAGAACATTTTTGAAGAGTCTTGTTTTTGGCTCTATTTCGTATGCCAGATCTTTTACAGTTAGAGTTGTTGCTCGCTTGCATAAATTAAATGTACACATAATAGGTTTAACAGGACCTCAGGGTAGGCATCAGGTGGCAGCACTGAAACCAGAAGACCAGATGAGCATAGTACCATAATTATCATAATGGATAGCAAAGGCAAAACAATACCCATAATGGCATGACCCGAAATAATCTTTGGAACCTGGCTAATTAATCATGGTGTGTTCCCAAAAGGATCAAATACATAAGAAAGGCCTACTAAGTTTTTATTTGATCTGTTAAGCTAGAAAAACTCTAGAAAAAATGAAAGGAAAGTCAACATTGGATTTTAGGAGTAGGAAATCCTCGCCCAGTTAACCTAGTTCGAGATTGAGACAGTTCACCGATCCAGGGGAACCCCTTGAATAAAAGGAGGTGGCCAGGTTCCAACATGAGGGAAGGACCTCGTCACCAATACTCAAGATGAGTTATGCTATTTTGCCTTCCTACTTGTCCATTCCACCAGAGGACCTTGAGGGGCTTTTTTACTCTGGGTAACGTACACTGGGGGGCGAGAAAAGGAAAATAATCAGTGGAACTTCGAGGCCTACTGGGTATTTACTGGTTTGAGTGACAACCGAGTCCCAGGAGGACCTAAAAGATTGTAGGCCCTTTGGTTAATATCAAGGTAGGGGGCCTTGGTGGTAGGTCGCAAATGGAGTTTGGCTGAAGTCTGACTCACGGGTGGCCATGTGGTCCCAGAACTCATTTCCTGTGGTTATTTCCCCCCCAGGCCCAGAATGTATAATGGGATAAGAATATAATTATGAAATCAATTGCCAGAATCCCCCCAGTTTCCTGACTATGGGAGTAGGTAGGGCTATTATGGCGGAAAGACCAAATGGCAACCATTTTGGTGTGTATCGCTACCAGTGAAAATAGTGAACCAAAAAAAGTATCGTATTCCGGAGAGAAGGGATTCAGCAGAGATTCAGTGTCCTACCATCCAAGGTTTGAAAGCTGCATGTGGGATGGTGATTCCTACCACATCTCCATTTAACTCTCCATGTTGCCTGTCAAAAGACAGATGTATCATGTGACAAGACAGTTGACTATCAAACTCAAACCAAGTACGACACAATACATGCACTCCGCTTTTCTACAGAATGTATGTTGTTGGTATCCTTACTTGAGGGCGATAGATTAATATGTCTCCTGGTACCTGTATGTGCAGCTTTAATTATTGTCCAATTCTTTCTTGAAAACCTGGTTCATAAGGACTCCCAGAGCAATTTGTTTTCAGTCTAGGCCAACGGTATACCTTTCCTGTCTTACTTTAGGGGTATGTTAACTCTCCATCGTTGTGCCATAACTTAGTTGGAAGATATTTTGATCACCTGACTCTTCCACCAAAATATCACTCTGATCCACTATATTGATGACGTTAAGCTGATTGGACCCAGTGAACGGAGGTGGTGGTAGCTCGGTAGTCTAGACTGTTCTGGTAACGCATCAATGCGCATGACGCGGTGGCAAATTAAATCCAATTAACATCACGGGCCGGGACTGGGAGGTGGACCTCAGTAGCTATAGAGCGCTGACCGGCTTTGCAAGAGGACTCCGGGCGATCCCCAGACCCACATGCCGGCTGAGAAGTCTTGCAATCCAAGTTCCCAGGAGCAGAACTCCCTAAGCTCCAGGGAAATCCTACACCCATTCTGACCTCCACGGCATGATACACGGGCTGTGTACAGACTGATGCATGACAGTACCATTAGTCCACAGTACATAAAAATAAAAAAAAAAAAAATCATATTTAGGTTATTAGATTCTGAAGGACTAAGTTCTTCTCAAGGACATTACCACCTACTCTACGATATAATGCTTTGCTATTGCACATGAGATACTTATAACATGTTAGGTGGAATTATGACCCTGCCATTGTTTGCAATTGACATTAAAGCATAACATAAGGAGAGGCTATTTATTGGGTGTCAAGTTGACAAGGGGTGGACTTGTGATGGTTAATCCTAGGTGTCAACTTGACTGGACTAAGGAACAAATAAGAGAAAAAGGGTCTTCTGATTGGACCACCTCAACCCGGATGGCCTAACCCAAATGTGGGCGTTACCTTCTGCCAGCAGGCAGTATTTAAGACCACGGCAGAGGGAGCTGGTCCCTTTTCTCCTGCGGCTTGCCTCTCTCATCTGGTGAGTTTGTTTTGCTTCTGTGATCAACCTTTCGGATCCCAGCATGTACTGAGACCAGCAGATCTCCTGGAATCCATTTGGGCCTTCAGCACTAAATTGGGACTACTGAGACATCCAGCCTTGCGGACTGAGCAGTTCTCTGGATTCTCGGCCTTTCCCATGTGGTGCAGCTACTGTTGGACTCTTTGAACTCTGTCATGTGAGCAAATCAATAAATTGTATATAGCTGTATATTCATCCTATTGCTTCTGTTTTTTTAGAGAACCCTGACTAATACAATGCTTTTATTGATGTCTTGTGTATTTCAGACATCATTTTTCAGTTCAATTTAGGCATATACTCCTTTCCCTTCCCCCACCCCACCTCAGATCATGCACTCTGCCATAACTGTCCTGAATCTTTCTCTGTCTTTTTTTATGCTTAAGAATTCACATTTTTCTCCCTTAATTTTATATTAGTCTAAAATATGAATACATAATTTCTACCCATATACGATAATTACAAAGTCTGAAAATAAGTGGTGGGTTGATTCTAGAGCCCATTAAGAGATTCATATTATAGCATCATAGTTGTTTTCAGATAAACAGAAATATAACAATAATGTTGTTCAGCTTGCCTTTCAACTGGGGATTTGGTGTTAGCATCCACAAAGGAGGGAAACCATTTGCCACTTGTTTTTCTGGTACTGTATTACTTCACTTAGCATAATGGCTTTGAGTTCCATCCATTTACCTGCAAAGTTCATGATGTCATCTTTCCTTACCACTAAATAGTACTCCATTGTGTAGATGTACCACATTTTTTGTCATCCACTCATCTGTTGAGGGGCATTTAGGTTGGTTCCAGCTCTTCATTATAGTGAAGAGAGCTGTAATAAACATGGTTGTGCAGTATCTTTGTGGTAGGATGAGTCTTGTGGGTATATACCAGGAATGGTATGACTGGGTCAGCTGGTTGGCTCATTTTGAGTCTTTTAAGGGTTCTCCACACTGATTTTCATAATGTTTGCACAAAAATGTTATATCAGAGTGAGATGATATCTAAGAGTGGCTTTAATTAGCATTTCCTTAATTATTAATGATGTTGAACACTTTTAAAGATGTTTCTCAGCCATCATTACTTCCTTACTGGTGAATCTCTGTTCAGCTCTTTACTCCACCTTTTGAACAAGTCATTTGTTTTCTTCTTTGTTTTTTGAGTAGGCTATATGATGTCAATGCTATGTCAGATATATCACTGGTGAAGATTTCCTCTCACTCTGTGGGTTTTCTCTTTACTTCCTTGATTGTTTCTTTAGCTGTACAGAAGCTTTTAAGTTTGATGAGGTCCCACTTGTCTACTGTTGACCTTATTTCTTGCACAGCTGCTGTCTGATTTAGAAAATCTTTTCCTACGCCTATATCTTGTAGGTTGTTGCCAACTTTTGCATCTATCACCTTCAGGGTTTTGGGTTTCAGGTTGATATCTTTGATCCACTTGGAGTTGATATTTGTACAGGGTGAGATGTAGGGGTTTAATTTTGTTCTTCTACAAATGGTTGTCCAGTTTTGCCAGCACCATTTGCTGAAGATGTTATCCTTCCTCTATTGAGGTTTTTTTTTTTGACCCTTTATCAAATATGAGGTGGCTGAAACTGTAATACTCAAACTGTTCAGAATGCTATAAACAGAGGGAATTCGCTCAAATTTCTTCTATGAAGGCAGCATCATTCTAATACCAAAACCAGGCAAAGATACAAGCAAAAAAGAAAGCTGTAGACCCATCTCATTAAGCAACATAGATGCAAAAATTCTCAACAAAATAGTTACAAACCCACATCAAAAAGATCATCCATCATGATCAAGTTAGATTCATACCAGAGATGCAGGGATGGTTCAACATACGTAAATCAATAAATATCATAAAACACATAAATGGATTGAAAGACAAAAAACACTATCATCTTAATTGATGCAGAAAAAGCCTTTGACAAGATCCAGCCTCACTTCAGATGGTTCTCAGCCGCCATGTGGGTGCTGGGGATCGAACCCGGGTCCTCTGTAAGAGCGGTCGGTCTTAACTGCTAGGCCATCTCTCCAGCCCCCCTTCTGGCCATTCTTTTTTTTAAATATTTTTTTATTTATTTCTGTATGTGTATGAATGTATTGTCTGCATGCAAGTTTGTGCACCCGTGACGTGCAAAGCCACGGAGGTCAGAAGAGGGTGTCAGATTCCCCTGGAACTGGAGTTCTCCTGGAATTGGAGTTTCAGACGGTTCTTGGCCGCCATGTGGGTGCTGGGGATCGAACCAGGGTCCTCTGCAAGAGCAGTCTGTGCTCTTAACCGCTAGACCATCTCTCCAGCCCCCCTTCTGGCCATTCTTAACCAGTTCCATCTACTGAAGGCAAGGTCAGGTCTTGCTAGACCAGGTTTTCCTTTGGGGCACAAGGCAGCTTTATTCTATGTTGAGCTTCCTTTTTATAGATTGGACACTGGCTGGTGTTCTGTTAGTGGATTTCCAAGACCTCCCTCCACAGGAAGCCAAGTGACTCACAATTGGAGACCATTTTAAGAGATGACCCCTACAAAATCCCCTGGAACTAATTGACCTCAGAGGACAAGGAATAAAATTGTCCCTTAAAACCCTTAGCTAAATTGGTATGGGTGTTAGGTACAGGGTTAAGCATCTAAAAAAGTTGTTACACCAATCTGAAACTTTTAATTATTGCATCATATTTAGATAAAGCTTGAATAAAACCTGAAGAAGCCTTGCATAAATACTGATGGAAAGAGATTTAAGGAGGCAAAGCCGATAAGAGAAATTTAAACAAGTTTAGATGTATCTTAAATATAAATGATTTACTACCACCAGAAGTAGTCTCTTTACTTTCCTAAACCCCATTTCCTGGTTTGTAGTTTTCCAATAATAGGGAACACACCTATTGACCAGAATTAAGTGGAAAAAATTTACCAAGTCTGTCCAAACTGTCTCCTTCTGGGCTATATGCTGCTAGTTCAGGGAAGTAAACCTAGCTTTTCTTGAGTCAAGTTATCTTGAAATGGGCAGAAAAGACATCAAAAACATCAAAAATAACACTTCCATAATAAACAGAGACCAAAAAACACCTTTCAGTAGTCAAAGATAACCCATTACTTCTCTATGTCCCTTTAATCTGAACCTACAGCTGGAAATCCAGTAAAAGCCAGGAATGGACCAAAAACCAACCACGGACGTGTGTGGTTATAATCCCGTTTAGACCATTAGTAAACTGGCTTTAGTATTTATACCATTCCACTCTTTTAACCACTTCAATCCAGTACAAGTATCTTATTTTCTACTGAACTTTGCAATATTTATACCCATCCAGACAAATAGGGCAGTCCCCCCAAACACATCACCACAAAACCAAAGCCTACAAGCCCCAGAGCAGGCTCCAGCCCACCAAATCTTTTCAGTTATTCAGAAAAGCACCACATGTCAAATGCCTGTCTATCCACCCTAAAGATGTTCTACCTAGTATTCAAATATCCCCCACACAAAACACAAAGGCCTTTAATTCTATTTTATCTAAATATCAACATACAGACTCCTCCTTACTTCTTAGTGCCAAATTACTTGTGTTATTTTTTACCCTCCTTTCACCTTGGAATAGTATCTATCTTTTTTTTTTTTTATTGATGCTTTGTGCATTTCATACATCATTTTCCAATTCAGTTCAGGCATATATCCCCTTCCCTTCCCCCCACCCCACCCCTACCCATCCCAGATCATGCATTCTGCCATAATTTCTCTGCATCTTTCTCTGCTTTTTTGTTTTGTTTTTTCATTTTTATAACAATAAGTGATAATTTGTGAGTACAAGCATCCTTCATGTACAACCATTTTGCAAGCAGTTGTGCCCAAACCCACACAGCTCATGGGTCCCACCATCCAGCAGGGGGGGGCTTGTATGTTCAATCAAGTTG